>WURT03655581.1:0-18663 GCA_009936505.3 Holothuria glaberrima
AATAATCCAAGTAGACTTTTGTATGGGCTCCTCTCTCAGAAAACAATTATAGACTGCCGCAAATGCGATTTCCGTCCCCTATTTAACAACTGCAGATAAATATAATAAAATGAGAGCTGGTGATACTTCAGCGGAGACAGTGTCAATAGTTATAATTCTCGTCATTTATAGCATGTCGTTTGCACAATGCTGGATCAAACTGCGCCAACGTCCAATACAGGGGAATAAGAAAATTTGGTCAAGACAAATTGGTGGGGACACGATAGATTATGTCCCCACCACTGAAAAAAGTGGTGGGGACGCGTCCCACTGTCCCCACCAGGATCTGCGCTCATGCTATCTGTCCACAACTGCATAAATTACTTCTCCTCCCACGGTGTTTGGCCAATGTTTGGTTGAATTAGGCACCGTTTAAACGGCCGGTCGTTTGTTAAACCGTTAAAACGTGACAGCCCTGTAAGTTCGCAGTCATTGCTGCTTATCCTGTTAAAGGACTGTTGTAGGCCTATAATGCTGAATAAATGAAAGAGAATGCATAATTCATTGTGATTCTTGTCTTTATTTAAGAGTGAATTCATCTGTCCATCTAAAAGTATCACCTCATCCCATCTAAAATATATTACAATTTTTCATAACTTCTTTTTTATTAATTGACAAATTTTAGGCGTGAGATCCCCATTTTAAGGCTAAGTACGTACAGCTTAAAACACTCGGGAAGTGTCGTTTCCGGCTATCTGGGGGGTTTGTAAATTCGAACAATTTTCTTGTACACTCCGCGCCAACTAATGGTGGCGCTCCGCTTAGATAGTTCTGCACTCAAACCATCCTAGGCAGAACCCTGCCCACCTCGCCCAAATCCTGAATCCGACCCTGCATCTTATGCATGTTTTGCCACCTGGAGATAAAATAGTCTCTCAATAAAGATTTCATGCGTTCTGCATTGCAATACAATGGTCTTCTTGCTAAAAAATTGACCTGTCGAATTTGTGACTGCGTAGTGGCTCTCTTTAATTTCTGCCACACAGAATAAGCTTAGCGAAGTGCTAATCGAAAACCCCACCAGCTATACGCACACTGGTCAAATTGAGAAACCATATCTGGTAACTAACTTGGCTAACGAAACAATGGGGCTATGGTGTTTCCCCTCAGTGTTTTCAAGTTATCATTTGCTGTAAACAAATGAAGATCTATTCATATAGCTAAGGGCTTCTGCCCATACTTTTATAAATTCTTTAGGCTATATTGCATTAAAAGAAAAAAAAATCCTCTGACAGTTTTCATATTGAGCTTCTGAATGCAAAAATCAAAATGTCATTACAAACGGAATGCTCTCTGTAAGCAGGAAAGGTAGTACTGAAGAGCTGAGTTTTTTTTTTTTCATTACAAATATTGCGAATTCAATATTAGATGTAAAAATTATAAAATGCAATGTTCCACCTTGAAAATGTGTCACTACAATCTTACCCAAAATACATCAAAGGAGTAAAAAATTAACAAATTCTTTGCTTTTCATTAAAAGAAGTGTTTTGAGTATCCTGTGAATTGAAACTGCCTTCATTAATCTGCATATGAAAAAAGCGAATCACTAAGGGCTCTTAGAGCCAGTTTCATCCATGCCCTTAGCCAGAAAACATGTTGAAGGGGGCGAGAAAGCTTCCAGACTGCCAGAGGGAAACTCATTTTCAAGGAACGGGATGTGTTAACATAAACAGAAATTATAATTTTTGTTCTTACAATTTCTACATGGCGTAAATGTTTGTGGGTCCCCCCCCCCCCCACACTGCTCCTAAGTTAGTTATGGACCTGACTTTTCGAACAGTGTAACCATTCTTCCGACTGGTCAACTTGTCACGGGCCCGTAGGCAACTTTACATTTTTAGGGGGGCAAGTGTTGTGATTGAGGGGGCATAAAATTTTCTCCTAATTTATTAATTATTAATTATCAGCGGCGCCGCCAGACTGGTAATTGGGTGGGAGAGGCACCACCGATTGATGTCGTAATTTTACCTCAATTAAACTTCCATGTTTGCGTACATTGCACCCTTTTGTTATGTGCCTTGCGTTTTTGTACAGTGGGGATCCTTCCTTTGTCACTACATAAAGGTGCCGTACTGGGGGAGGGGTGTAAAGGGAGGAGGTGTCCCCTCCCCTTTGAGAAATTTTTGTTAATTTAAGGTTGATTAGATGTAACATGGTGCTATCTTTGGGATATTTTCGGAGCTGATCATATATGACTGGGCAATATCCATAATTTAGTGAATTCTAAGTTTTGGTTAGGTGAAAGAGGAGACTATGCTGTCTGAGAGAAAAATACGTTGTCAACAAATCTCCTGAAGCTCCCTCTTTTTGGCTACTGTACTGCCTTCTATTCGGAATAGCTTTTTACGCCAAAATACGTGCGTGGAGTCCACAGCAACATTCTTTGAATATTACCCAAATTCCCCTTTGCTTCATTTTGCGTTATAAAAGGGCCCGATTTCCACAAAATGTTCCAGAGAAATAGAATTTTTCTACATGAACTTCGGAGCTACATCTCCCCAGACCACCTGACCAATACGCCTATGATTTACATTTGTACTTTTGACGAGTCCTAATAATCAGTAACATCTCTAGACCTAACAACTTTTTAAAGGAAAGAACCATGCAAAAGATTGCTGGACAACTAAGTCTACGCATTGTCAACAGAAAAAGGCACTATCAACACCTTGATAGAGTCGCTGCCCTTTCACTCAAACTTTTAAAGGCGTTTTGATATCATAGATGCTTTTAGGTAATTATGCTCGTTACAAATAGACGGGGACTATTTATTACCTAAAAAGGGAATGTTTTCAAAGAATAAAATACATAACTGCAGAGAAAATCGTATAAACTGTAAAGAAGATCCTATCTTCTAGACAGCTAGAGAGGCGAGGACATTCATGTTCACTACTTAGCCCAAAATCACGTAATGGCTTGGGAAACGAAGGTAACAAATTGACACTTAACAAATCGTCAATATAAGTCTATATAAGTTCTGTTTTAGCCTGTATGAGAGGACAACTATAGTTTAATTAACAAGATAAATTTAAATTTCGGAATGACGGTGGTTGGAAACAATGTTTCAATCGATAAGGTTCCTTACAGAGGAGATATCACCCATAAATTTAACAAAAGAACAAAAACCAAAACACACACGCACAAAAAGGAAGAAACTGGAAAACCGACTAAGTTCCAACTCCCTCTCAATAAAAAGAAGATAGCAGAAAAATGTGTGTTGAAACAAGAAAAAAATCTATACTTTGTCAGTTTGTAAAGCTAAAACGTATTACTTGGGTGACTTCCCGATCAAAGACGCTTTCTGCCTTAATAAAATTTACATCATGTTCGGAAAGTTTTAAACGAAGATTTACTGTTTATGCATGGGATATTGCGACAACCCACCCTTTTCACTGAGCCAGTTCATGTTGGCAAATAGTAATTGCATAGATAGAAACACCGTAATGTATTTAATATATATTAGTTGTGTGATTGCTGCACATTTAATCTAATTAATGCCGCAGTTCCACACATACTAACAACCGAAACAAAAAATCAGATTTCTCAAATACAGGTACGAAAATAAAATACATGTAATAAATATTTTCATTATATCCCACTTCATTTATAGGATTGCACTATGCAAGTTCTCGACAGGGGTATATAGGGGAGGAGGCCATCACCCAAAACCAGGACAAAAGCGGCAGATTACTTGAAGGATGGTGAATAAAGTTTTAAGCACTCTTGGGGTGCAAAAAATGGGCGTTTGTAGTGGAGAAATTTTAAATGTTGGTTTTGGGGGCTATTAAAAATTATTGGTACTTTTTAAGAAAATGTTACAGGTGGGGTTCGCAATGTATTTTGGAAAACCGAAAATTTAGGCTTTGATTGAAGCAGTTGTCCTACTTGAGAGTAACTGTTGGGCCGACCAAGTACTAGTCGCCGTCGTAGATTTAAAAATTCATTGCACGCACTCATTCTCCCCAAAAAGATTGGGAAATTTTCCCGACGTGGGTTTCATCCTTCCCCGAAGGAGCTTAGGCTCCTCACCGCATCTGATCTTACCTCAACCCTGTGAAAGTAGCTTTAAAATGTCTGAATAAATGTTGTTTGAAGTCCTATGATTTTGGATGGTCCTTATGGGATAACAAGAAAATTGAAGATCAAGTTTAAAAAGTGCGACTTTTAATGACCTTTGACCTAAAACTTTGTATGTTCGGAAACTTAAGAAACATTCAAAAATCAAAAGGTATATTTTAAGCATCACCTTTCCATAGTTTACAGAACGCTTGGGCTAATTTCTGGACGTTTATCTTCTCCGTCTTCACCAATGGTGTAGAATTTAATTTAAAGATGTTGAAAACAGACCGTTCAACTTGTCTAAGTCTGTTATTCAAGTTTCGAAAGTTACGAAAACACTCTATAAACAGATTATAATTCTTTTATTTTCATTATATTTTGAGCTTTTTAAAACTGTATAAGGTATTTATTTTGACTCACAGCATTTTACACTAAAATTTTGAAAAATTGACCTTTTTGACCTTTGACATTGAAAATTTGCATGTTCGGGAACTTTTAAAAAGTAACAACCAACCGAGAATTTAAAGTTACATTGTAAGCAAAAGTTTTAGGCATAGTCGCTATATTTTACAAAACTGTCCCGGGTGGGTCAATTTTTAGAGCTCTTTTTGAGATTCGCCACTAGACTATACTTAAAAAATACGAATTCCTGGAGATATATTCACTTCAAATCTACCATCAAGTGTAGCACCATTTTGCATTCAGCCCACCCTTCGTAGCCAAAATTTTCCAAAGGGGAGGGGGACACCCCTCCCCTTAGCCCCCTACCCCAGGACGGCTATCAGTCATCATTTCATCCGCCCCCAAAATTTCTCTGTATGCTACGCGCCAACTTATGGGGCACTTTGCTTAGATCGTGGGACATGCACGCTTTGGTAATTAAAGTTTGGGGAAATGTTCACAACTTCGCCCACCCGGGCTCCGGGGGCTGGCTACGCCGCTGATTTTAAACACAGAAAGTGTACATCTCATAGAGCTATACACCAAGGACGCAGCAAGGTTTTGCTAGGTGGAGTTAAGGAATGGATATTGTTTATAAATTCAAAGTGCCCAAAAGCTTAGTGATTCCTAGCCGAAAAGAATTGCCTTTACTCTTTATCTCTCAAGATTATCCTCCTTGATATATCTGATGTTTAACGATTTTTTTTACAGTTTGACCTGTAGTGTCATGTACGATCCCTCACAGTGACAAACCAGGTTTGATCGTTTTGACCTCATTTGAACTTGAATGACCTTTGTCTCCACCAAAAACAGTTGAATTATTTAGCTCAATATGGGGCATCCACATGCCAACTATGAGGTCAGGCAAGAGTATCCTTTATGAGACAATGTGTTTACGGAGTCTGGACCATACGAAATCCAGTGACTCCAAAGGAAGGCTTTCACCTCCACAAAAACTTAGAATTAGTTCTTGTAACTAGTATGTGACACTCAAGTATGAGACACCTCAATTTACAAGGTTTTCGTAGGTTCACTGCCGGTGACCTCAGATGACATTTTACTCAGTCTACCGTAAAACAGGGGCATTTTCACAAGTATAATTCACCCACATTCCAAGTATGAAAACCATTCCTGATTCCTAATTTGCGATATGGTGGTGCAAAAGTTTTCAGTTTCTTTGTGCAGACACAAACTAAGTTGTTGCTAAGATCACATCTAGGTGAGTATACAAGGCCCTATGTGTAACCAAAACAACACTCTGTACATGCTGTGTAATGTGAGCTACTTTGGATCTTTGGAATTATCTGTCTCTATTCAATCAAACCATAGTCGCAAATTGAGAACTTTCCTTTTCCCTAACCCAATCTGTCCTTGGTGTGATGAGTGTAGAATGTGTTTGAAGAATCAAAAATGCAAGATGAACTAACAAACAATATGAAGGCGGAACTTGTTAGTTCATCTTTCATTTTTTATTCTTTAGTTGGGCTTTTTGCCAGTTTGGGGCAAAAGTGCCCCGGCCAGCCCTCTGCCGGCCAATTGAAAGTTATCCCGAGTGCTGATGAGTACATTTTACAAGGACACCATTTAAGGCTTTTAACTTTACGTGTTTCGAAATGAAAACTTGGATACACAGTTTAAGTTGGTATCTGTTGTGTTATTCAATAAAGTGAAATAACTAGACAATGTGTTAAAACACCAGACGAATATTCGCGAGCTCAACTGAATTTTCCATTTTCCTTCATGAGATATCTTTTATGTTATCATTTATTTGTTCAAGCAAAATAGAAACTAGCTGGTAAATAATTTACAGATAATTTATACAGCGGCGTAGCAAGACCCTCTGGAGGCCAATGGACAAGAGACAGCGAGGGCCCCAACCAATGGTATCACAAATTCATTTTCCTGGGATCCCTCCAATCACTATGGAGAGGTACGGGTTAAGAGCGAGGCCTTGCACGCACCAGATCCGGGTCAATTCTGAATGCCATGGATTCTTGCCTGGTTCTCCAAAAGCAGTTCTGCAGTGTTGATAGCTTTGTGGTTCCTTTCATGTGTATTTTTAAGTAACTGGTGCGGATTTAAGGGGTCGGTCCGAGCCATAATTATAGGTGGTCAAGGGGCTAAATAATTATTTTTCTTGACTTCGAGACTTACGCCATATTTTAAGGCAACCCTGTTTCTAACTTTCTAAATCCGTTCCGAGCAACCTCTTCGAATGGAAATTGACATGTATTTCGGGAGTTTAATACATGTAAACAACAGGAAGATAATCCATTTGTTCTCTTGGCCGGTTTTTTTCTTTTTTTTGGCATGGATATCATTGAACAGATGGCTCTATTCCGGTTATTTGTTGAAGACATTATATGTTTTGTGATTCATAGGTCTTTGTAATTGATTTTAAAATAAACGTAGATTTTTGTTGGGAACTTGAGACGAGAATACGGAGTGTAATTTTGGGTCTGTGGGTGGTTAGACGGTAGGCAGAGTTACGATTTTTGAGAAGTTTTGCGCATTTGGTTAAGGGCCCCCTTAACCCTCGAGGCCCCTGGACATAGTTCATCCTGTCCACCTGCTTGCTTCGCGTCTGAATTTATAATGGATTAACAAAAGAAATACAGTCCTTGAGAAGCACTCCACATCACAAATTTTAAATAGCATAATTATTAAATGAAAAATCTCCGAAAAAGTCAACCTTTGAAAAGGTATATATCTTGTAAACCATGTTAATGGTTTTTTCATCTGGGATCTTAATCTAATATTGATGAGTAAAACAACTGTTTTGGTAACATGTCCACAGACTATCAAAGGAATACATGTTACCGCCTTCATATCCACAACGTGGCGCAAATACCTGCTTCACCTGGGCTCCATGTCCTTTGTATTAAAATTGCCAGAGTCACAGCTAAACCATCTTTCAATACCATTGTTACTAATTGGATTCCACAGAGTAAACTATGTAAAGTTAAATGTCAGCATACTAATTCACCAACATTTCAGCTATGAGTACCTTCAGCAAGCTTTCATTATAGGAGGAATTCTGAGGTAGGATTATCTAAACAAGAGCGCTGGTACTGAAAGGAGAGCCATCTGTAATCTCCTCTATTGAAGAAATTAAGCCTAGCAACCCGGGGGTTTTAGTTTCAATCCCGACTGAGCCACAGTAAAATGAGCTGAACGTTTCAACTGACCTTCAAGGGAAACCAAAATTGACCATTATTGCTAATTGCTTAGCGACTCGACCTTAAGTTGTGATTTTTATCATAATTCACCCATGTAAAACAACACCAAGGCCCGAATCACACAACCAGTACCCAGGTAGCAAACCTACATGGGCCCCATATAGGTGTACCCATATGGAGCCCATATGATTTTGAACCCAAGATTCATAAGGGGCCCATATGGGCCAGCCCATATGCCCATGTGACCCATATGGGATAGTTCTGGTATCCATATGGAGCAATTACCCACATGGGCCCCAGAACTATCCCATATGGGTCATATGGGTTATCTGGGCTGGCCCATATGGGCCCCTTATGAATGCTGGGTGCAAAATCATATGGGCCCCATATGATCATCGATATGGGGCCCACAGGGGGCCCATATTGGAATGTTACCTGGGTAAATGTTCAAAGAGAAACACATATGAAAGAAATAAACATTTCAAGTTGACATTGTTGCACAATTTTTGTGAATCTCACGTATATAACTTATAAACAAAATATCAGAGTAAAAACAGACATTTGATTTAAGGAGAAAGAAGTTGATGTAACTGGGAATATGCATAGGATGTGTTGCTAAAGTCGGAACAACTGCAAGCTGCTCAAACTTGGCGGGACAGGGCTAAAATTTTGGGGAGCCATTGCGTGTGATGCGCATTTGGTGTATTGGGTTAATTAATTAAGAGTTAAGTCACAAGAATAGAACAAAGTTTTGGAGTTTTAGGTTCAACTTTTGTATGGTTATTCTTACCTACTCAAAAATTACTTCAATCAAACATGAACACTTTGAAATGTCTTTTTACGAAAGTGACTTCACCTTTTAGTACATTTAGTACAACTTTACTACTTTAAAGTTTTAGATACGATAAAATAAGAAACAATTTATTGATATTCATCATAAAATGACAATATAATAAAATGGACAAGCATCTCACATAAAAACTATGTCTGTATGTTGCAATTTAAAATTTTAAAACTTCTAGGTAAAAATGAATTTCTAAAACGCTCAGTCCGCATACTTGGAAACCGATAGTGCCTTCGTGCTTTAATATAACGATTAAATAGCGGATGATCACAGTTAGCAACAATAAGTGCAGCACATTCAGAAATCACGTGATCAATGTTATCATCTGTAATAGGAGGATATTTTTTGAAGTACTAGCTTAGATTGCTTACTTGACTTTTTTTACAAGATGATAGCCAGATTTGAATCACAGTAAGCCACATATGAAAAATACCATAATTTGAAATAGCCAAAGCTGTTTTTTTTTTCAAATTCAAGACCAAAAACCCATCAGTTTCCGAATACAGTTAAGCCTCTGTTTGGTCTTTAACAACATGTTCGTAAAGTGGGTATTCCAGGTAAGAGTACTGAAAGTGACCCACAGATATTTAAAATCCGTTACAATCTCAACAGGATTACTGTCAATAAAAATAGGTACGTGATTCTGGACTGACCTAAAGTCAACAATTAATTCCTTTGTTTTCTTACTATAGATGAACAAGTGACTGTCTCTACACCAATCAATAGTAGGTCTATGTTCGATTGTGGTATATTACCGTAGTTATTGACATAGAGGAACCCTTAACCCTATAGTTACACAAGCCAATAATTGCAGTATCATCTGCATACTTCAGAACATAGACATTATCATACTGAGAGCGTAAGGAATCTGTATATATTGCAAAAAGTAATGGAGACAAACAACAACCTTGTGAAACTCCAGTGTTTGTAATTAGCACAGCACTGTTAATAACATTACAATGCACATACTGAGTTCGATCAGATAGAAAATTGTGCAACAGCAAAGTTACATTACGATCAGGGGCGTCCGTAAGGATCGATGAGTGTGGGGGGGGGGATTGATGGAGATTTTTCCCGACAAAAGTGTTTCCCGACAGGAATGAAAAGTGCCTGTGTCAAGAAAGGTTAACTGGCGTAGCCAGGATTTCTCTCCCATGTACGGAAGCATGCAGTATGTTATATGTGATCGCCGGCCTGGGGAAGTGGTTTAAGGGGAGGGGGTATCCCCCTCCCCTTTGAAAATTTTTTGAAAAATTAGGTGTCCTTACATGCAATCTGGTGCTATATGTGCTACTTTTTTGAAGTAAAATTTGGGATCAAAATTTTACGTATTTTAAGTAAAAAAAAAAAGAAAATTAGGCATCAGCGAGGGAGCATGACCAGTGCACCCCCCATACGCTAATGCTCATAACCCTCATTTGAAGGTAATATTTGCAAAAAACAAAGTAAGCAAAAAAAGTTTTAAAAATAACCGGTGGAAAAAAGAAGCAAAAACTAAAAGAGAAACATATCTGGAAACGCGTTAAACGTTTGGCTATGTCAATTTTACCTGGGGGTAACCGTTTTCATTTGTCTGCTACAACAGTAAGGTCGACTTTGGCACGGAAGTAGGAGCTCCTCTTAAACGTGGGACACAGTCGGTCTCCTTAGGGCCCATTTTAGTAGTGTCCCGCTGTAGGGAATCAGGGGGCAAAGCACCGGAACACAATTCTGTGCACCAGAGTTAAGAAATAACTGTCTGTAAATGACACTGAATACTCACTAAACAGACCAGGAAATCTCAGTCTGTCTCTATCTTTTCAAAAAAGCGTAGTTTGGTCTAACCACCGGTCTAGTTCTTTAAGATGCATCGGAATTAATGGCGGGGAGGTTGAAAGAGTTTCTGTGGAGTTTTGCAATTATTATAAATTGTTCGATGTGAAGTAATGGAATCACAATAAGAGCAGAAGATAATGCGCGCATAGCGTGCCGAAAATAACAGTTTTACGGACATTTTGGTTGATTACCTTCATTTTAAACAGCAATTATGTATGTAAAATTAACCCTGAATTTGCCTTATATAAACCTTAAAAATTGCAGCTGGCGCTTTGGTTTCATAATAGTCACAATCGACTAACTACCATTCGATTTCTTTATGACGCAGCAGGTTTGAGGGTTGGGAACTAAGATTACAAATGTTGCATGGGATTTCGCAATTATCCAAGTCACGTTCTGTTCTTCCTGAATTAATAATTGGGCCAATGGGACAAATGAAGGATGCGCGCGAAGCGTGCCGAAAAATAGGATTTTAAAGACCGTGTGGTAATGATTTAGAAACTGCATCTACAGAAGGAGTCAGAAAAGCAAACTTCTTTCGCAATCGTCGAAATACAAAATGTACGCAGTTTCAAGTTTACAGGAAACGCAAACGCTAGCGACTTCATGATTTTAGTAAGCTAAGTGAAAAACCAGCACACACTGCACCGACCCGACTGCTACGCTACAGTGAAAATCAGTCGCATGGCAGACGGGTCGGTTAGTTGTCTGTCAAATTTTGATCTAGACCTAAGCAGCTGACTGTCGGTCCCGACTGCGATCCGACAGCAGTTCTTCAACTTCATCGGACATACCAAACTGTTTAATATTTGGAATGAAGTCGGGGAAAAACTGAGGGTCGTCGCAGTTTATTAAAGACCTGGCAGTGTACAGCTGTCGTTGACACAAAGGCAACTCATCTTTTAATGAATTGGCCAAAAAGAAGCCTCAGCAATGTGTTGCGGGTATGGTTAACCTATACAATCCGACTGCGACACGACGCATATGACTACTAATACCGCCAACCCATTCCCCACGAGCAGTCAGGGTGAGGTGCATCACATTCCAATAAGGCTTCTGTTTCAAAGTGTCGGACATAGTGTCTTTTCATGTCAGACAATTATGCAATACGGTACTTCTGCTTTCCCGATAGCTGGATTTCTTAAAAAGACAATGGCTTCCCGAATAGTGTAGTAGAACCTTAACTGACACATTACCCTTAATTTTTTTATTACTTTCCCAACAATGTATAATTATTTCACGCCAGACAGCGAAGTTTGCCAATACAGTTGAATCTGGATTGGTTAGGTCTCTGGTTAATGTACCCAAAGCAATATTTTCACCCGACACCGATTCCCCTTAAGTAAAAACATAGTGATCATAAAAGTTCCCGACATTTCTGTAGCCCCAAATAAAAGATTTTTATAACAAAGTCAGGGAACTGCAAAAGAAAGAGGCAATTTTTCTCGACAGCCGGCAAAATTTTCTCGACGGACGACGCTTTGAAAATTTCTGGGGGTGTAGCACCCCCGGTCGACACGCCCCTGAATTTACGATTAAAGTAAGTATATACTCATGGTTTGTAACAATTCCGAACAACAAATGATATTGAATGCTGAACTGAAGTCCATAAAACATACCGTGGCGTGATTTTCTAGAGTGTCCACAAGTTGTCGTAAAATAGTATCCATCAACAAACACGCATCCTCAACTTTTTTAAGTTTTACTACAAGATTTCCTTAAGCTAATATTACTTTAACACAGGGGAACGAATGGTTCAGCAGGTAATCTCATGGATGCAAGGAACAAAGTTGGGTGTACGTTGTTCAACCCGCCCTATTGATTATTAGCCCACGTCAGACATACACTCTCAGCACAAACCAAACCAAACTGAATGGGAGAAAAGGCCGGATGAGCTTTTCATCTCTCCATTTTCGTAAATTTGGTAGTACGTACTTAGCACCTGGTGCTTCCCTTATACCTCTTCTAGTTTACTTCCTATTAATGTCCCTTTCAAAATGCTACAGTACATGTCAATTTTTCCCAGTTTTACCAAACTAGCAGTCTAATACGTTCCATTTTCTGCATTTCACTAGAAGCAATATCCACGTTTTGTACCAACTGGCCTCTGTATTAGTGCTGAAGAAAATAATTCTCTTACACTGGCCTCGTTTCGTTTCAAGTAATAGTTGGCGCTCAGAGGTCTTCCTCTTCTGCCCAGCACAACGCACTGCATCCTAATGTTTCCATCCGAAGGATCAATTCATAACCAAGTTATGTCATCGATTTCGCGACCGTATACACGCAACCCTCAAACAGAGCCCTAAATTTCCATCAGTATTGCGTGAAGCATGCCTCTTTAACAACTACACCCCACCGTAAAGCTTGTAGTTAAACTATCCAGTTCCGCAGCTATCATATTAAAGATGTTTACCATTTTCTTTGTATACATAAGCCTACAGGGGATACTTCTATTTGGTGACAGTACATTTTCTCGAACTTTCGTCCGAAAGTAGCATGTGTATTGCCAGAAAATAGAAAAAGTACCCGAAAGGGAGGAAGGTACTGCAACCCTCCTACTCTCCCCGGCAAATGAAAGAATGTCAAGAATCAGTAAACAGTATATAGTAAACTCTGTAAATATGTGATTGTATCCAATTGTTTTTCTACGATCATCAATAACAATCACATAAATTAAGCTGGCACAGTTCTGTAATAAAACATTAAAGCAATTTAAACAAAATGTATTTTAATTTTCTACAGTGTACCAGTTGACAGTGAAAAGAGTATTTACGATGCATTTCTGAATTTGAATACACTTTCCAGCGTGTCACTCTTAAAGTATTTCTTATCACGAGGCATGTAGGGAGCTCACTGCTCTTATTAAGCATAGCCTCTGATTGTACCCATCCTTTGTTGAGTACTGCCCTTGGTGTACTATTTGCACTGAGAAGACTGGTATTTGATCTTACTCATTATGCCAAGATACTTGTAAATAATTTTCAAAAGCAATTATTTCGGTAGGTTCATCAAAATGAAGAAACTTTGTTGTAAGTTTTGCCTTCAATGAGCATTTTTCTGTGGCAAAATATTTTATTTTAGGCAAGCTTACCCACTTCCCGGCAGATAAGTGCATTCTTAACTTCGACTAGAAGACTAATCGAAGTAATGTGATCAAAACAGCAGTTTTCAGGGAGGCGTTTAGAGATTTTGGCTTTGAATTACGTTTTCTCGGCCGTTAAAAACCCACGGTTTTGAAATTTAGAGAAGAAATGTAACGTGTCACGAAATTCTACCACTAAAATTTTTCTTGATCAATGGTTATAAGATGTCGCTAGAGCTTATATTTCAATGCTGGGCAATAAAACCTATCTTCTTCTAGGGATTTTGATATTTGAGCCCGAAAGTTCGCACACTAGTTCATGAGTTGTCCATGCTCATTGCTTGTATACGAATAATAGATATGAGGAGAAACGATGCATTTAGGTGGCACTTTTTAATGGAAAATTTACCGTTAAGCGTTGAGAGGATTTACTCCTGATTGGAACAAAAAATAATAAAAAGATAACTGATCTCAGTTGCTTTTAAATCTTTCCAGTATTATTGTGTGAGAGAACCTAAAATAAAATTATCTTCTTTTCGTCCGAAGCAATTGATTCTATTTAGCGCAAACACTTTTTTGGCGTTTTGACCGCTGTTAAAAGCTAATATTTCACCACAACAGACTGAAATCATTTGGCATCCAGTTTTGCTATATAATTCACACACGAATTGGCCAAACGATCAACTTTACAGCCAATGTACACACGATAAAAACAAAGGGCCCGCTGTAGAAATTCACCGTTTTGACATGTTTTATATATAAAGCGAGCTACACAAAGCTAAGCACTGCCTTCAATTTCGCTAGTGTTGGCCCAGGTAAGCCGAACCATGAAAATAGTAACCCGCGGAGCATAACTCTTTGGGGCTCCCTTCGTTATGACGGAACAAGAAATATGCCGTACAGCCTGCAACGTAGGTTAAATACAATAGTCGATAATGAAGGGAGAGTATATTTCGTTGTCCCGATTGCTTAAAATGATTCAATTACCTAACCTTTCGAATATTGTCTTTACTTCTAAATGCTGTATCAATTTAAAATATTGATAGGATTTTTACAACATTTTGCGGGTAATCGTTCGTTCAGGATGTACTTTATGAAATCGAATCAAGAATTACGAAGGATACACACATGGCTCTTGACTATCTCCAAAAATCACTACGCAAAGGTCAACCCTTCTCTTGTTAAGAAATCAGCTTGAACGAGATGACATTGAAGGGCAGTAAATGGCTGTTGACAAGTAGAGTTTTCGCATATAGGCCTATTACCAGATTACTGGGGGTGGATTGTCCAAGCAAAAGTTCACGGTGTTGACTAGAATTGCCCCATCTTCGAATGTCACCAAGTTAGAGTTGTCCAGATGTTTTACAATCACATTCTCTTATGTTTAATGTACCCAAATTGCACTTACACTGCAACCGTGAGCAGATCCAGAGGGGGATTTCCCGACTATAGCCCCCTTTTCGACACCACCTTTTTAAGACGGTCCCAAAGATTCTTTATAATTTGTAGTGCTTCTTTTAATTGCCAGATGCCAGAAATACCATTCAAGTGCATAAATTTCGTTTTTTCCTTTAGACCACCCCATCCCCTCTTTTAAGGCTTAGCAATTGGCGCTATGGAGTTAGCTCCCTCCCTTTCGAGCTTGAAATAGGCCGAAGTCGAAGTTTGCACCATTGGTTGTCTAGTAATGGTAAGTGACACTGTAAATGCGGGTAAGTTTACATAAAATTTAATGTGGTTAATGGTACTGCCCTTAAAATCGTGTATAAATTATACGTTGATCAAGAAAGAATAAAATATCTAATGAGGCGATTTTTTACTGCCGTGCATTCGTCTAATCTCAATCTGAAGAGCAAGAGTCAACCTAGTTAGAATCCTAATTATGGTCTTTTTGCAATAGACTGATCACACATGCATACACGTACATGGACACCTCTCGGCCCCAAGCTTTTTCTCCAACTGGTATTCACCTCACACTCTCCAAAGCCAAGGGGACGGATATTGTGGTAAATAGACTTTAAAATGGTTAAACAAAGACTGGTTAGTGGGTGAGTAGTGGGTAAGTGACAAAATAGTGAAACTTTGTGAGACTTGGTTTTGGGTGCTCGTTTCGGCCAGACACAGATGAGATGATTTCTATAAAGGAAAGTTTATTTCTTATCAAATAATTTTAACTCAATGAAGTCCTCTAGAAGCCATTCGTCCTCATCGTTGGACCTGGCATACGGTGGGTATTTTCCTTCTGCTAGCTCCATTGCACCGAAACGATCTTCGAATGGGATATAGTCATTAAGAAGTTTGTAGAGCTTTTCCCAATGATCAGTATTAAATGGCCGTACCGTCACAGACTCATTCAGTCCTCGAAGGCCCCTGATCAGATCGTTGTGAAGATCCCTCTTCTTGAACTTATTCTGTACCCACTGTTGTTTTTGGTAACAACGACAACCGCGATTTTTACATGATGGTCTTCTTGCATAATACAACTGAGAGCACACAAATCTCATTTTGAAATTAGGTTTTTGTGTGCAGAACTCATTTGTGTCATGACAGCAATCCACACATGGTGAGTAATTGATGTAGATCACCAAGTTTGCATCCTCGGGCACTAGCTTTTTCTCTTGAACCCATTTCTCGAACAGTACTTCACAATGACGTTTATTTCCATTTGGCTTACCATTTCGAACAACACAAAGCTTCTTCACAGGGTCTTTTCCTTCATCTGACTTCATAGTGAATTCAACTATTAAGAAGGTTTTTTTGAGATAACCCACACCGGAGTCACTGTGCTGGCCAGTCTCCCGCAAAGTGTTCCAAAGTTCATCTTTCTGCTTTAGGCTCAATTCTCCCTCCTCAAGTATATTTACTCCAGCCTCAAACTGTTCTTCCATATTGCTAGAACGATATTGAGAAACAATAAAACTTAAGGTGTATGGATTACAATACTACCAGTGAACCATTGCATTTTTCTCATCAAACATTTAACAAGTAATAGGAAAAATCTAGACAACGAATTACTTGAATTTAACAATCTTTTTTGCATTAAAATGCCCAGTAATATTACAAGGAAAAGGCCAATAGCCAGGAATTCTAATATGGGGGGGGCACCGGCACCGCAAAGGGGGGGGGGGCACGGAAGATTATGTTAGTATAGTCGGTAGTACCACCAAATGATAACATTTAGCGGGAACGACAGGGTATGATATCTCAAGCTTACCACAGATAGCTTAAGATACTCGTCACCCCAAGTATGACTCTAACATGGGGTAAGCAAAATTCTCAGTTGGTGAGTGTTCTTTGATTGACATCAGAGTTACAAAATTCAAAAGAGGCAGGGTAGCTCAGATTACACGGCATGCAGAGAGGATGCTTTGATTGCACATTAGGACCTCGTATGCTCACCAGGATATGGCCTTCAGCCATGAACTATGTTTGTGTCTGCGCTCGGAGAAGCTAAAGATACTTATGGTCCTTATGGGCTGGGCCTAGAACCAACCTAGTTGGGAGAATTGAACTTGCCTGGGATGAGGAGATTACCCTTTAAAGGTATATCGGCTTTACGTGTGCAAATACGTGCGAAGTGGGCAAAAACTTTCGTTCCTCTTGCAATACAGAGACGTGGAAAGTCTCCACAAGTGAATGGAACAAGACTATGATCACTTCAGCTCAACAAGCCCACGTGAAGAGTTGAAGTACTTTGCAAACCACGAGTGTATTAGGGACTGCCATCAGGCACGCGTAGTGTGGTTCAGTGTAATTTTGTTAGAATCCAGAGGGAAATTCCCGGATTGACCGCGGAATTAACAAAATTTGAACACTATCATGAAGCTTCGAGTAGAACTTTGAATGACGGTTAGAGCACCCTAAACTCTTCACAGGTCACAATTCAGATGGTCAATATCATATTACTAATTTGAACTTGACGAAATTTTGCATGAAAAAAAAATTAAATTTTGGAATAAATTTTGTGGTACAAGTAAATTCAGCCTCAAACCATATAGTTATCACCTTACGAATGTTACTTGAGATACTAGATGCCACATGAAAACCCTTTGATGTCCGGCATCTAGGTTTGAGCCTTCCCTATAGCTTTGGCTAGAATAGTTCTCTGGGATGTTTGTACTAGTAACATTCATACGTGACACAACTTCGATTGTGAGAATTACGCGAGAATCAAGCCAAACTTTTGCCGTAAAATCATTTACCATGGTAAAACCTAATACAGACTCAGCAAGGGGTGGTGAAAGGATAAGCCAGGCGAGGGTACCCAGCTCCTTTAAGAGTCCAGCAACCCGAAGCCTTGCCAGAAGCAATGGCTTTCAGAGAGGATGCCAGAAAGCGTGCCCCGCCTGGCCACGTGCCTGACAAGGAAACTAGTGTTTGAGAATAGCAGCAGTTATTTGTTTATTACCAACCTAACATAACCTAAATGAGAGCATTAAGAAAGTCTAGTCACAAAAGGGTTTTATTAAGAAATATTAGTAATGTTTCACGTCATTGTAGATTGCGAAAATGGTCCGTTAGGATGACTGTGTGGTAATAGGAGACACCGGGGTAAAACCCTACAGCTTGAGATTTTGATCAGATAAAACGACCATAGTGAGCAACATTTAGCGACAAGTCTCGTGCAATGGGTTCCGACATCTGTAAGTTTCAGCAGTAGCATTAAACAAACACCTCATCAATCCAAGGTCATCTGGACTAATTCTTGATACTGTAACCTGATTTGTTATAGCAGCCTGTCAGGTTTTTAGAAAAATTGCCGAAAAGAAGATTTATATGAACATTTCATTGAAGGTGTAAATGTCTACAAGGTTAACGCAGAGTGTGGATAAGTTGCTTCACCAAATGCACATACCATAAACTACATAACTCGAAATTTGGAAATACAAGGTAGGACAGCCCATGACCGCAGTAAAGGATGTACCCATTTTAGTGTTGAGTCAGTTTATCCAACAGCTATATCACTCCTAAGATTAATAAAGTGTCCTGTTTTAAAATGTGTTACATTCTGGTAAGAATGGTGAGGACCCAGTTGATTTATAGACAATATTCAGTAGAAGAACTTGACTTTTATAATGCAGGGCAGGTTAGACTCGGTTACCTGGTTTCGCTAGGCTGGGCGGTATACAACCATATTTGGTGAGGGACAGGTGAAGCCAAAGCCATGTAACATTGAAGCGATTGAGATGACTATTGATCGTATATAT
>WURT03655603.1:0-18661 GCA_009936505.3 Holothuria glaberrima
TATATCACCAAGAATTTCTACTTTTTTAGGAAGTTTTTTTTTTTCATTTTGCTTGCTTAAGGGAATTTTTTACTCAGTCCTCAGGGGTAAATCAGAACTACATTTTGTGAAGTGAGTGAACAGTAAATTGTTAGACTTTTTCACCATATATGAATCGCAGTCCTCGGGAGGGGTCTAAGGGGAGGGGGACACCCCACCCCTCCCCTTTGAAGAAAAAATGAAACTGGAAGGTGTCTAAATGGCAAATGGTGCCATATTTGGGCGAAATTTAGCTTTTAATATGTAGTGACAATTCGTAATCACAGTGTAAGTTTTCATCGTTTTTGAAAAAATGGTGGGGGATTTTTCGGCAATGTTCCCCCTTTCAAAAAAGTGAGGGGGACGCGTCCCCCGTTCCCCCATGATCCACGCCCATGTTTGATTCTAAACTGGTTTCTTAGAAGGAAATTAGGACGAGTGTTTCATGAACTTCTTGCTATCCAAAAGGGGAACTTAAGTTTCAGTCGTTAAAAACTTTTGCTAACTTGCCTAGGGCTATACATACCTACCTCAAAAGGTGTCGCATGGGCTTCCTGTCATCAAAACTCTGTCTAACCATGGAGCTACTTCGTAGTAGTTTCATGGTCTACTCATCAAACTTTCAGGTCAATGTTTTAAAGTATACGGAAACGAATACAAGACACATGGCCGAAGGTTTTCCTTGCGTAAGTAATCATTTACAGGTCAGCAAGTGTACACAATCATAAAAATTACACTTCTTTAAAAGAGAGAGAATTCCTGCCAACCACACTCCAAGACAGCGTTTAGATTCCATAAGTTTATTCAAATTCTACAAATCTAATCACAATTTCCAGTCTAATGGTAAAGCATGGAAGTAACTCCATGGGTAAAGCGACCCTTTCTGTTCAACAATAACCTGGATAAATCCATGTTCCTTTCAAATTGCTTTTTTAAATGGTCATTGTTTTGTCTAATTATGAATTCACCCTACATTGAAACTCCGGACATACATAAAAGTAAAATGCTTAGGTCACCAAAAAATTTGTCCAGAGCCCACAGAGTTTAGATGGGCCCCTGGACCCCACTTCTGAATCCCTAGCCATAGAATGTCCATAAAATGACTTTACAAATATTTACTACCACACGTGATTAAGTACAATATTTAATTTAAAGATAACGCAGTGATATATGTAGGTGATAGTTCAGGGTGGACTCACGTGGTAAACAAGTAACTCTGCTATCCAGGTGTGTATCCTGCCATTTATGTCTACGTATGAGTCATCGCCACTATTTGGACAGGTCCGGTATAACATCAAAACATTTCATGGTAAAGAGATTACCTGCTATGTATGGTAAGGAGACAAGCTTGTATGACCAATTGAAAGTAAGATGCTTCCTGCCAATCGAAAATAAGGCGCAATATGGCTATTCAAATCAGTGGTCGTGAGAATTTCTTCTTACAACTCTGATGAGTTTCGATATATGTCAGATCATCATCCAGAAATGACTGTGGAAATTCTGAGAAAGTTGTTGAGTAATTAAAGCACCAAAAACAGAAGAAATTGTTTTGGAGTGTACAACTGCGGATGAGTACAACACAGCAAAAATTCGTTAACTCATGATATTTAGCTAAAAATGCCCATGTTCATTGTTCATAACGAGACACTTAAGTAGGTCATGATTTGATGGTGAACGGATCAAATGTTAACATGAAAGAAGCCTTTCTGGTGATCTGCGCATGGTCATGTCATTTTGGCGCACCTTTTTCGAATTTGAACACGGGCAAAAACCCCAAACAGCGACAACAGTGTCAGGAAATTTTATGCCTATACCGCAGCTTCCTAGCTTAAGAAATTTCTTTACACTAATAATTCTCTCTTAATCACGCACAGAGATTAATGTGAGGGCAGAGGGTCCCCGGGCGTTGTTAAATTGATCCTTTTTGTCCAGTGGAGGTCTTTAGGGGTTTTCCGGGGGGGGGGAGAGGTACCTCCATATGCCCCTAACATTTGCAAAATTTTGAGAAAGTCAAGATACTTGAAAGTAACCTAGTGTAATATTTTAACTCGTGATGTCATTGTCAAGAGTGTTTTACTTTTGTTGGCTGTCACCGGAGTGATCTCTTTTGGTGCTCATCACAATTTTCACGAGGATTCCCTTTAATCTGCCGAATAAAAGCACATGTGTGAGATACCGTTGGCTTTTGTACTATCACTTATTTAGGATGATTGACCTCACATTGAGTATATTTAACTTTCCACTGTAGTTGGACAGTGCATAAATACGTTTTCCATAACAGACTGAATGCATCCAGGCAGTGCTTTCCACTTTCACAGTTTGTATTCAAAGTAAGGGACGGATAAGCTGACGTCACACCATGATACATAACAAAGAAGTTATGTATGTAAAATAACAAGTCCCTATCCGTTGTGAACAGAACTCTACCATATTCAAGTCCAATCTTAACTGATGCACTTACTCTCACCCCTATCTCCTCCTCCGTTCTTGAAAAGACAGTGGCAACATTTAACGTCTTGGACTCCATAATTAATCCAGAGCCTTATTTGTGTGGGCATAACAATTATAATTTGTGTAGGCATAACAATTATATTATTTGGCTGCTTGCAAGTCAACGATACTGTAAAATCTAATAAAACCATTTGATCGTGGGGTGAAAAATTTTACTTCTTAGCTGATTATAAACGTCTTCACTTACGACTCATCAGTGAGATACCTAAAGTAGCCACCCTTACATCTTTTTAACATTGCACATTCCAAAGAAATAACCGTAAACCAAACATAAAATATTTTTCTGTAAGTTTATATAAAGCCGCTCTTAAGATAACAATGTTTAATAATGGTAGAACTCTAAAGACAAATAAGAAGAGAGTCTATTTTGAGTAATTACTTAATGCCTTCGCTCCATGCTACGATTTATTAGATGAACTAATTTTGCCAACTGGTAATAATTGTACATAGTGATTCTCAAATGTAAATTCGGTTATGTATCGATTTGCAAGAAGGTGTACTATTTCGTTGCGGCATTTTCTCCCGTTATATATCTCATTATGAATTATAATGAACATGCATGATCGAAACTGATGATTAAATGGAGGGATATATTCGTTTATTTTCTGTATGTTACACAATGGGGAAATGCGTAGTAATTATGTACTTCATTGAACCAATTCTTGAAGTTGATTGGAAAAAAGGAGGACAAATTGGAAAAATAAATAAATACCTACGGTAAGGTGTGATTGGCGACACCACCCGCCGCACACAGGCGTGTTCAGCTATACATAAAGTCCCTTTCCGTGGCAGTCGTTTGGCCCTATGTACCTGTATAAGGTTGATGCAATCCATCAATCCGATGGCTTTAAATCTTGTTTAAATCAATTTGTCAACAGCGATGACCAGCAACATCTAACTTGGTTATTATATCCGAAGAACACGGTGGCCTGATTTGTCTCATCAGCCGGACATGAGCAACTTATTACCTTCATTTCTGTTTACCCTAATTGAAGTTGTATGTCTGACTAACACCATACCTGTATAACAATTATTAATGAATATGAGGACGGTCACTTAAAATGGATCACCTTTGGGTTAGGTAAATTTGTAAATGGATTTATATTATCACAGGCCGTCATTAAGCCATTTGAAGACTTTTCAAGTCTTTTTGAAGTTGGAATTGCACTGTGTTCCTAACTTATGCTGGAAAATGATTTTCAAAACGAATAGGCCAAGTGTAAGTACGAGACGCGCAAAAAGCTGAAGAAACTGTGCATTTTGGTTGTCGAGCTGATTTTCATTTTGTTCAGGTAGGTACGATTTTTTTCATACAATTAAGTCAACTAACGACCTACCGGTACATTGCCATGGTGATGTAAATTATAACATGACAGTCAATTTGTGTAGGAGTATGCTGTAAGAGGAACAGGCCTATTATTTATAGAAAATAATTTTAGTTGAACAAGTAATTTGGGTTAATACTGTTATTTTTGCACAAGAATATAATTGCTTTAGTGAGAGACAAAACAAACCAACACATAAAAGGTGACGTAATATCAAGCTCAAATGGCTAAAAAACAAAAGCGTTGTTTGTAATTTCTGTGTATCATCCTTATAAATGGCCAAAACTACCAACACATCTATATCACATCCGTTTCAGTCTGATTTTTGTCAGCATATCCAGTTAGACGATCGAATCCGGTTTGACTGTTATTACCGGAAAAATGATTGGCCAGGAATTAATGCAATAAGAGGACACTTCAATTTAAGGTCTCTGCGAGCCAGGTTGGCAGACCCGTGTTCTCGTACAAGTATTGCGGACTCCTCATGTAATTGTTGAGTTCTAGTTCATGTTCTAACTTAGATAATCTTTCTTAGCGTACTGTAAAGATAATTTTAATGTTACTTTGTCCATCGTCTTCATTTTGCAGAGGGTGATTTGAAACAAAGGGCGTCATTCTTCTTTCATGTCTATACGATTGGAGAAAGTCTGAGAACTTTGTACACTTTTGACAAGAAATGGAGTAAGCGGATGAATTGCTTCCTGCAATTAGTAGCTAATTAGTGTTATTGGATGAGAGAGACGCAACTTTCACAGGACGCAAGTATTTGACACGCATATTAAAGGTATTTAATATGAAAATGGAACAGACCTGTATGTAACTAAACCGTGGATTACTGTATATTGTTTCAGTGTATGTTTTGGCTAAGATTCTGCGTTGCAGTATTGGTGAATGACACTTAATTCTGTAATCTACACTTTAATCATTCTGGAGAGTGTTTAATTTTCAACAGAGCTATCCTTGAAGTTGATAGCTTTCTGGATATTACGTCAGTATCCTTGACTGAATATATCGTCACCCTTCTGGTTATCTGTTCAGCTGAGCACCTTTCCTGTCGCCATGTTTTGTAAACAATAAGGAGGATAAACATCAGGCTTAAAGTTAGCTTTTCATATCTATAGCCACCGCAGTTTGTTTGAAGATGGAGGCAAAACCAGTAGCTGTCATCGAACCCAAAGCAGCGAGAGCTCGTTTGGGAGAAGACGTGTTGTTTACGTGTAATCAGGTGGACAATATGGCCGACAATCGTCCCGACACAGGAACAAGCATTCCCCATACAGTACCAAATTCATATCTATGGAAAGCATCCCCACTAATTATACAAGAAAATCGTTACGAACTTATAGATGACAGTCATATGTTGCGTATACTAGACCTCAAGCAATCAGACAATAATACCGAGGTTGTCTGCCATATTGAAGGAATTACTAGGGGTGGAAAAGCACTGATACAGCTTAAACCCAGTGTAAACTCTCATGATGCCGTCACGGTACCTTCTAGTGTAACTTTCAATAACGATAACATCGCCAACATTACCGTAAGAAACGGTTCTGCTACAGCAAGGAATCGCTTTGCTGTGCCCTACATGTATTTGTTCATAATTGGAATTGCAGTGATTGTTGTTGCATCGATCATCACGGCAATCATTCGCCATCGGAAATCAGCAGCAAAAAATAACCCAACTAGGCGCAGACTCCGGGCTCAAAATGGGACCATAAGCAGAGAAAATTCTTACCAGTCAACGCGATTTGAGCCTTCACGAGTGAACCCTAATGCATCGAAAGCGAGACACTGCTGCGGGGCTCTACCGGAGTTACCTGTCACTGAGTTCAAAGAGCAAGAAGTCTACGCGGTACCCGGTGAGTGCGAGTCAAACACGGTGCCTACTCGGAGTCGCAGCAAGCGATATTTGTCACCACCGAATAACTCACGTCGCACCGTGAACGGTGGTGTAAACGACAATCGTAAGATATCAGAACAGCAAAACACGTACGAGAGCATGGAAGGTAACACTCGGTTGAGGAATTGTGTAAGTCAGCCCAATTTAGAAAGATTCCAAGAGCGTCGTTACGTCAACTGGAAAGATCATAAAACCGGTGTCCTGAGATTTTCGGCACCGCATGACGTAACCTATGACGTCATCAACGATTCTACACCAGGTTACAGCCAACAAACGAATCAGAACGCTAACACAAGAGATCATGGAATACGGGTGACAGTGACAGACTCTGAGAGCGTTGAATACGCTGATCTGGACCTATGTCGCAGTTCGGGGATTATTCATGGTCAAAATAGGGGCTCAATCGGTAATGATACTCAGTATGCTAAAATAATGAGAATTTTATCCGTTTTTAGAACAAGAAAATCAACAAGAGTCAAAGTGACCAATATAACCAATGTGTAAATACAATAATAGAATCGACCTATAGTAGGAACAGATGCAGTACTGCTGCCAATCAATACAGTCACAAACCTTGCAATGGAATGGCGTTCGCTACTTGATCGCTTCTCGACCTTAAGATCACTTGAAGTATCGATTCTTTTCAGCTAGTTGAGAATAGGCCCACTCACGACAGACCCGTGATATAGAGGTCCAAAGGTCAAGAGGTTGGTCAAGTTCAGTCTGAGTAGTCCCTGGGGACGTAAGCGTCTTTAGGGAGCAGAACTCCTCTGTAAGTAAACGTTTGGTTTTCCCCTTCGGCTCTTTGCAATTGAGTCGAGGAGAATTTGGAAAAAGCGTGGCGCTCGCCACTTGGATCAAGCACGGAGTTGATAAGGGTATTAGCTTCATAATTAAAGAAACTTGGATTTAAATTAAGCAATAAGTTATTCTTGATGTCTATCAGCAAATGAAGTTACTACATATGAGTTGTGTCGTGCAGTGAGCTTGAAGCAAGCAGGCGGGGGGGGGGGGGGCTATACCATCTTTCCACTTTGATGGACAATATTTTGTTCATTTTGATTTTCAATCTGTTTTTTTAACCTTAAACAGTTAAAGTTATTAGGATTTTTAGCTTCCCATGATGAAATTGGAGTTGCAAAATTCACATGTGTCTTATGCATTCACATCACGATAAAATAAGATTACGGAGGTGAAAATTGATTGTGAAGTGTTAATGAAAAGCAAAAGAAAGCTCATTAATGTGAGTCGTCTCATGTGCTTGCCTCAAGTTTACATAGGGCTGAAAATGAGACGACTTCATCTGCTAATACCTCGAAGACCAAACATCCAACTCCAATGCAAAATTTCACCAGAACACTTAGATTAAGTACCTCTCTAAATATATGAAAACTGTTCAAGCTTGAACCCTTCTTTTAAATGGAACCCCAACCCTAAGCTACTTATCATTTTGTATGAACTTGTGTAGGTGTCGAAATTGAAAATGAAACCAAAGAACGAAAACGAAGCAACTATCTGACTATTGACCATGCAACACTCCACAGTTAAAATGTTTAAAATGTCTTTAAGTTGGTAAACAACACACAAGAGCTGCTTGGTTTAAAGGTAACCTGGCAACTATCTAAGCTTTAATTTTCATGTTACTTTGTACCGTAGGCGTAAGAAACTGTTCGAGACTGGGGACTGAACCTTGTTTCGGATCGCCGTCCTGGGGTAGGGGCCTAAGGGGAGGGGATATGTAATATATATATATATATAATATGAATTTAAAATATATAATTTTTGGATATTGAGGGTCCTTAGATCCAATTTGGTGCATCATTTTGGACAAATTTTAAGATAAACTACTACAAATTTTTGACATTTCTTACAGAAGGAACAAATAAGGGGTTTTCGTCCTTGAAAACGGTGGGGGGCTGAAGCATACTTCCTCCCCGACAAATTTTGCTAGTGGGCTGGCGCTCCCCAGTCCCCTCCCGCTCCCTACGCCCTTGCTTTGTATTTTTGTTACGTGTAAATAAAACCAACACTTCACTTTCATCTGAATAAATTTTTCGAGCAGTTCAAGAGAAAGGAGGAACAAGCCTGAACGTTTAGATTACATTTATTATAAAAGGAGTAATTCCACGAAATCAATCCTGATGCAATATTTTAATGTTGATTCGTTTAAGAGATATCATTATGTGTTTGGCATTGCATGGTGTGACAATATGAAAGGTCAAAGCGAGTGACTTGGCATTTTGTTTTGTATGACGCCATAGCGTCATATCAACTGGGAGTAGGCGTGATATATGAGTTTCATGTGAGTTATTTTACCCCATTTTATAGGCATTGTGAAATTACTTCCAAATAATCAATGTCTGACATTTTCAGGAAGGACAGGACAACCTGCAGAGTTCTTAAAAACATTGATAAAAGATTGATTTCGCAAACGTAGAAGTATTGCAGCTAAGTTTCTTCACGTCAAGTAATTCTAAAATGACGGTATGGACTTGCTGCTAAGTTGTCAGGTGGTATTCCTTAAATAGTTTCCAGTAAACTGATCAACTTTAAAACAAAAACTATTTTTTTTTTCATTGGATAAACTTAAGTTAATTTTATGCTGTCTTCAGGAACGGCATTGCCGACAGTATTTCGTCAAATGACTTTAGGTCGTGTACAATTCCTCAGAACATTTGAAGTGTAACATGTACATCTAACATTTCGTCATGTTCTGTGTACTCCTAAGTTGATTGATCTCTTAAGGGTAGCCGGAAAAGTATGTGACGTCACAGGTAGTGGTAAGAACTATCGGTGTATTATCTACAAAGTAACCTCATGAAGATAGTCAGTTCGAAAGATGTAGGCCACCAAAACCATATTCTTTCACGTATGTAATTTAGAGTAGACTATGTCTTTCTTATTTCAATCTCGGAACTTGTTTGAACCTTTTCATTCGTACATCGAAAATGAAGACTACAGTGTCTGAATATCGGGAAAGTTTTATGGGCTATGATGTGCTAGCCTTTAGTGTAAATATTGTACTTACGAATAAACTATCTATCTTTATTATGTGATCTGTAATGCCTCACTAAATATTTAGTTGACATGTTATGCTTCCCGGTAAACTTCAGGGGCCCCTAGAGTTTTTATTCTGCACTCCGGTGGTCCAGCTTAGCCATGTTCATAACAACCGTCTTGAAAATTCACTATTGTGCAACTTATCCACTAAACCGTAGCCTGCGCCGTGGAGCAATCTTTGGCGTTTGGCATGCACCGCCTTATGTAAAGCATCGACCGCTCAGCAGGCTACAGTGGAAAAGCTACTCGATTAGATTTTGCTTCTATTGATGTGCTTCAAATGATGTTTACAAATTGTCCATGTTAATCTGTGTCATGTTGCAATGTCCACTGCAACCTCACAATATGTTATAAATCGGTAAGTGATAAATCTATATGCGTCTCTTCGAAGACAAGCTCTTTAGAAACAGCTTCAGGTTTTCAAGTCTCTTGCAACGGGAAAAGTCAGCATGACTTCATAAGAACTAGCTATATGAAAATCACCAAAGAACAACTTGTTAGAGGAAATATATGAACAATATTTCACTTTCCTTTGCTATTAAGTCTCATTTACTTCACCATATGTTTAAGATACCTTTCACATTCAGTAAAAGTTATAAACAGCCTCAATTATTTGTGATACGTGACAGAGGAAAAGACATTAGTGAGTTACGAAAGGAGGCATGTTGGGGTCGTATCCCCCGAGTAAGCGCTCCACCTGTTTCTTGAATTTGACAGATCCAAATTTTCTTACACAATGCCTCTAATAATATCTATTCGTGCCTGTGAAAGGAAACCTCTGGACACTATTGCACACAGCCCAAAGAGTATTTGAGTTTTGAGGCCCTGGTTACGTCATCGCTGCTACAAAGTTGATGAAGTGCAAGATATCGTATCCTGTATCAGGCATGGATTAAAAATAAGGGGTGGGAGGTTCTTGGTGAGTATCCCCTTCCTTTCAAGCTGCTCAGAATCGTAAATTGTAGGCCTATACACTGGAAATATTACCCTCTAAGTACCTACCCTCCGGCTTTCCTTTCATTGATCCAAAAATGGCGGCTTAGATCTCTACTTTCTGTGTCTCGCCTGGTATATGGTTAGTTATTTACAATTTGACCCTTCACATTCCCCTTGCATTAGACATTAGGATAAATTTTGATTCGAAAGCTCGACTAGTCGGTAAACTTGTTGGCCAACATCCTTTTAAAATTTTATATCAAATGTAATTGCTGGTGAAGTGGGATTTTAGAGGGAACCTTGGATTGAATAATTGGTGATGGCAGTAATCTTAAATAGCCATTAGAAGTAAAAGTTTCCCTTACAAGAACCACGAATATATGAACATCAAAGGTTACTTATCTTGATGTTCACGAAAAGGGATTTTCGTTGGTAAATTTCCCGTCTCTTTAAATGATTAATTATATATTTATAATGAACTGCTTCACAGGATAACCAATTACACAATGTTCACATGGAGATTTTGCAACTGATATCAAACCAGGTACATATTATAGTTTCGGTTATTGTTTTTCCGCATGTATACATACGAAAAAAGGGTGTAACTTTTGCAAAGGAATTTATGTACATACATGAGCGAAAGGAAGTACACGAAAACTACAGAGGGCTTGAAAACGTGCACTCCCTTAGGTGTATCTATAGTTAAAAAAATCCAAAAATGTCACCCTTTTTATACGGAAGTGGCACTTTTTGAGTCTTTCAAGTTATATATGAACAACTTATCGTCGTTTATAGTAACCACGCTAGATTTCAAAGATTGATATGATAGATATTCACTTATAAAATTTTGGGTGGGGCGGGGGACCACTGCGCCTGCTGTCCCACGCTAAGTACGGTCATATCTACGTGGCACATTAGACACCCGATAATAGCTAATTAAAACTCATTAAGTGTTCCTTTAGCAATGTGAGTTGTAACATAGAGTATGGGCGGGTATGGGTGGATCTTTAACTTAACAATAGGGCGGATATTGACTGCTTTGAACTTAATTTTGTTTTTCCCAAGCGGCATTGATGGAACCATCAGCAGATGGTTCTTTTGTCATATTTTGACAGATGACACTGAGTTGTCAGTGAATCATAGCAATACTAGCTGTATGAATTTAATTAGTCATATACGATAATTCAATCTCAGGTTGCCGGGGATAAGGTAGTCGTAATTGTTATTAACCTTGTTCTATAGGTCATCAGTTTTACAAACAGTTTCCTGTTTATGTACAACGAATATATTTATTTCTTCCGGGGTAGGACTGTCTGTACTGAGTACAAAATCATTACCTCCTTATTGATGCCTCCATCAATAAAAGGTCATGACCAGTAGCTCTAAACCGTAGTGTTGTTACATGAAAAACTGTTCAAAACTAACTTACTTTAAGTAATCAGATCAACCCATGAAATCTCCTCCCTCAAACTGTCAAATGAATATCTGTCGTAATGATCTCTCACAATAAAATACTTCATATCAGTGGCGGACCAAGAGGGGGAGCAACAGATGCGCCCCTCCTATTGGCCGTCATGCGTGAAAAAGTTGAGGCAAAATAAGAAAATGCTTCAAAATGTGTCAAATATAGCACCATTTTGCATCTCAGCCCTCTTCCAAAAGCAAAAATTTTCAAAAGGGGGAAGGGGACACCCCTCCCCTTAGTCCCCTTCCCCGGGACAGCGATCAATCGAATCTTGCTCCCCTTTATTGAAAATTCCTGGATACGCCACTACATATCACATATAAACAGTGGCGTAGCCACGGGGGCGTGGGGTGACAGTGCCTCATGAAAGCTTGTCGCTCCCCAGTCGCCCCGCACTGGCGGTCTGGACCAAAAAATTCACTCGACTGGGCTACTCAACTTGATAATGACAGACGGTTTACCTGTTTTTTGCTCTGAAGAGGACAATTTCTCTAATAAAAACCCAACAATTTTCTGCACGTTTCGTGCGGTGTAGAAGGCTCCAGTTTCTTCAATATATTGTAAGTTCCACATAGCTAGATGACACAAGTCCTGCCCACCTTACAAGTAACATGAAGGTTGAGTACACAGTTTATGTAGAGATCGTAAATTTCATTCCAAGATCGCAAAGCCTGGCTGCTGTTCTGCTGTGTGTGTCATACGGGAAGGTCAGTTGCTGAGCGACTCACGGAGCAAACTAAGTTTGGCTATTTCATCGGGTAGTCCAGGTGGTTTTGTACACTTACACTTTTTTTTAGCAAAACTTTTCGTGAGCTTTGCAATGTCACGATTCAGATTCAAAAGAACACTATCAGTGCGCAACTTGGCTGTTAAAGTATTAAGTGATATTACGCAAAATACGCCCTGCAATGGCATGGGATATTTATAGGCTCCTTCATATATCCCCTCCTCACCACCCCTCAATATAGGGACTATCGAAACTGGGAGTCACTGGCATGGCCCGGCCCCGGTCGCGATTATTCTGTCGCTACACATGGTCCGTTTACTTATTTTGGCTATCAAAATGGTCATTTTTGCAATAAAATCCAAAATTTTTGGCACGCTCTGGACACTCTTCCTCAGTCCTGTAACTTATAGCTAAATGTAGTACAAACCCTTTCGCTAAACCTAGTTAATGTTTTCTTGAGCCTGTCGTGCGGTACGGCTGGTGATTGCAATTTCACAGGCTAGATTCGGGAAAAACATTAAATCAGCACCTATGTTTCTCTAGTGTAAGTTTTATACAATATATGCCCCGCAATATGGCATGGTATAGTACACAGGTTTAAGGTTTTATCCAAATCCCCCTTCATCAACCAGCATCGGGGCTGTCGTCGCTTCGGGTCGCTGGCCCCGGGAAAATCCTAGCGCCACCCCTGCTGTGAATTACAAAGTGACCACTGAACTTCACAATTTACACCGATTGCAATGGTTATTAATACAGCCTATTAAAGTAGCTAGCATAGGCTAGGCCTAGGTGCGTGGCTATTGTCACTAACAGCGAGTGTCAGTATGTGCTGGAACCTAGCCTACTGCTAACTCGTGAGTATAAAATAAAATCAAACTTTACATTTTTTCACCAAAATTGCACATCTTGATGGCTCCTATCAAGCCTGTCAAGTGCCATTTCCGGCGATCTGGGATGTGTTAAAATTTCAAATTTTCTTGGAACGCTCCGCTTCAACTCATGGTGGCGCTCCGCTTAGATAGTAAACGCGACCTCCCAAACAAAACTTCCTTGCTACGCCACTGTGCATAAACCAATGAGTTGTTCAAAAGCAATTAAACAGTTCCATAACTTAAAAATTGTTCCCATGTTACTACCGCACTATACATGAGTTAGTACATCTAGGCACATGCCGATGCAACCTGTGGGACTGATCGTGTCCTTTCAGATAACTTTTGACGGCATTGCGAAAGGTTCCTACGACAGGTTTCGTTGAACTTCGGACATATATCAGACGGTTTGCCGGTTTTCAGTCCTAATTTACATAGCATGGCAAGCCACGATACGCTTATTACCATAAGATGCATCCGGCACATACCCATGTACCTCTTGCCATACAAACCATACGTACAACAAACCCTCCAATATTTTATTTTCCCCTTCCTTAAGGGTCTCATCCTGCGTTCGATACTGTCTGGAGCTTGCAAACTTCACTGTTTGCGGTGTTGTGCCATAACCCTGACACTGTCAAACCTATGGCGTTCAAATTTTTCAGGGTTTAAACTTGTACTGTTTCAAACATCAACAGGGACAATAAACTCCCCCTTAACAGATTTTCAGTCATCAAAGTTTTGAAACACGTTTCATCATTAAGCTGTTCGAAATCTGGAGTTGATTTATTGCCAAGCTTTACAACGAGCTTTATCAGTCAATTTTTCATTTAAAGAGTTACACAGCAAGTACGACCTAGGTGTTTTTGTTTAGATGTATTCTGGCAGTATATAGTTCTATGGCAAAGTTAAACGAGGTGTTGAAATGTCCACTGTAAATCTGGATATTGGAAATTAGTCGTATCTGGGTTACAACGGGTCACTGGTGACAGGAACGAAGCAAAGAGTTGCAACAGATCAAGAAGTAAACGAACTTCCTACTTGCGCAGTGTGCAATTTTCTTACTTAGCAACGAGACGAAGTGTCCATGTGAAACGATGTGAGGCGAAACCTGCCAAAGGGAACATCGATATCCAGCTAGCTAGGCTAGGGCGGCTCCTTATATTTGGAGTCTGGTACCACGGCAGGTCCGTAGCCAGAAAACGTACTGAAGGGGCGAAATGGCTTGGGGGGGGGGTTTCAGGGGGCCAAATGTGTAAAAACGTATTAAGTCAATGGCAACTTTAAAACTTTTTAGATGGAAGAAAACATTTTCAAGGGGGGCTTCGCCCTTCTTGGCCCCCCTTAACTACGAGCCTGACCCTTGGCACTGTTTATTGCAACTCTGAAGGAGTTGTGATTTCTACACTGACGTCATAACTGACGAGGGAACATCTATACCTCAGCAGCTATAAACTACTACCACTATCCCTCCAAAGACGAGTAATAATAGACTACCAGTAGGCTAACACTACAGGCTTTTCAACGGCTGAGGTGCCAAACTGACAAAGTTGAAGATTTGTATAGTGGCCACAGGAGCGTAGCCAGGATGAAATTTTTAGGGGGTCACGAGTTTACCATCTGAAATTTACAATCACGATAAGAAAAGTATTTCAATGGCATTTTAACCATACCTGCGAACGCAGGATCTTCTCTAGAAATGGTCCAGCATGACCGCAAAAGCCATCACATTTAGGAATAATTTTCAGGGAGGCCCACATTTCCCAGTCTTCAGATCTTTCGGCTCTCGCCGTTAAAGCTTTCGCGGGCCACACCAATATGCAGCCTCCAATAAATATTGTTTCCCTGACATTTTTGTACTGCAGACGTCTATAGCCATTTCTCTGTAAGAACTAGTCATAACGACATTTTATTTATTTTGAAAAGTATTACACACAAAAACCATCACTCTCATCCTTTCATCGTCCTTACAAAATTATGCTTTAACCTGAGTTTTTGAAACTATCTTAGATTTCAAAGTTATGAAAAACTTGAGGGGCACCTTGTCGGAGACTGTAAACAACAATAAAACATGAAAGAAAGAATAGGTTTGCTGCCTGGGGAAAGTAGGAGAGTCTTTAATGTAATTAATAATACGGCATTTAAAAAGAGAAACACAATTGAGTAATTGACTACAATAAAATGTTGTTTTTCTGTCTCTCTTCTCGCGAACCAATTTTAAACATTGCTCCGTGATTTCTCTCTGGAGAACATTTTGAGTGTTCCATTTTCGTACAAACTCTTTTATCATCACAGTAACCACCCACAGGCCAAACCTTCTTCATCATGAAAATTAGATGTTGTTCTGATTGAGGCTATTTTATTAAAATGGTCAAAATGTGATTCTCCTGATCTCTTTAGTGCACATGCATCCGTTGACTAATGAGATTTAAGATAGCCAAATGCTTCATTCGAATAATTTTAATTCTTAAACCCCCCCCCCGGGCTTCCGGTGCGCTACCCCTGGGCCCCAACCGGGTGTTGCCCTTAGACCCCACCACTGGCCCTAAGGTGGGCCCCTGGACCCAACAGTTTCATAGGAGAGCCTAGCGCTCTCGTGGCACCTTCGGTGCCGTTTGGTATTCTGCCCGGGTTTTCCCCCTTTCAGACACCAAATCCCACCTCTCTGCATGGGAAAATTGTAAAGGAGGATTAGATCAATAATGGCAGGAGTTGTATGAGTCTTTTGAATCGTAGCTTCATGCAAGCTGAAAAATAGTAGTAATAGGGCCCCTACTAAGTTGCCACGGGTGTACGCAAAGTGCACTGAAGAAATACATTTTAGTAATTATTCAAAATCTGATGCATTTATCGCAAGATCTTTCTGACAAAACAAGGAGCCTACAGCTCCCGGTATATTCTCGATAAGTGCTACATTTATTTGGGGTAAAGGGGGAAGGGGAGGAAACGTCTAAGGTGACCCACCCCCTCATGACCCTTTAGTGCCACCACTATTTAAGGTATGGTGAACTGTAAGGGTACATTCGCCCGCGAAGCTTGCCAAAAGTTTTTTCACCTATTTACATCTTATTACTGTTAAAAATGGAATAAATTTGTCACTTGTAAATAATAAAACTAAATAAAAATATAACAACAATTACTAATCAATACCTTTTGAGCTATTCGTCTGTATGCAGAGACACTTATCCCAGAATTATTGGAATTATCGAAAGTATCTAAGCCCCTTTCGTAAGTAAAACCATTTGGGGACCGACCCTCTGTTCGGTCCCCGCTTTCTGAGCCTATGATAAGCCTAACAACAGTTGCTATCAAAATCAATGTAACGATTGCTTCACCTCGTGAAGCCATTATTTCTCACTATACTAAAATAAAGGCATGCAAGGTCTGGCCGGTTGTTATATCCGCTTGTCCTTTTTAATTAAACGGCAATTTCATTTTATCCACTCTACGTGCAGTGTTCGGTGTAAACATCTTGAGATTTCTAAGCATCCATGAACTTGACTTTTTATACGATAACTGTATGCCAGAACTTTCAGTTTGATAACCATCAAATCCATTAATCCGTCAATAGTAATTATTAAAATGACAACTTACAGGGATGTTTATTCCGTGAGATATCTGAAACATGTTTCCTGTATATTCCTTGGAAACGAAACTGTCATTTATTGTCTAGGGTCCTTTTTTAATCATGAGATGTCACATTATTTTCTTTTGATCCAGAAATCACATTCTTTTCATGGAAGTAAAGATTATCAATTTATAACGAATATCACGTACGAACAGGCAAAAATTAGCTAACAAGTAAATAAGGGCTAGTTGAGCAACCAGTCAAACAGAACACTGCTGTCGTTATTTCATGATAGTCAGGGTAACCCTGGCGTTATGGGACGTTTACATTTGATCTTATCACTTACCAGAGGGGTATGCACGGCCAAATGAAGCATGCCCTCGTGTCGGGTTACCCTGACTAATTTCATGAGTACCTTGTCTGTAAACGTACTTGTAACTTGTCGGTTAATGCATGAAAGTACTACTTCCATGGTTACTGCCATGAACTTGTACGCCAGTCAATTGAGAAACTGCGGGCGTAACATATGCAAGACGCAGACACGGGTTAATAACATGATTTACTGAGTTTTCGAGAGCCCATTGATTTAGGTAGTCGCCGACTCAAGTTGTGGACTGTGTAGTCCTCTATTGAAAGTACTACAACAACTGGCAATCCATCCCAGAGTAATAGAATGACCAATAAGATAAATTGATCAATGATTTTCTACTTTTTGCTTGGCATACGCAAGTAAAACAAGAGCAATCCGTAGAGTTGCAAATCTTATCTTCCCCCAAATTCTCTACATACCTTAGGGTGAAAAGAAATTTATACTGTAACATACTTCTATGCAAATAATTACTAAAAACCAATTTTAGCCCATTTGAACTTCGACCTCTTGATTTTCGACATATGACACCAATGACTACGCATGCAATAATTTAGGCAAATTTTAACTTTCACCTTTGCATAAACCTTAGCAACGAATAAGCACTACATTGTAAAAGTTATCTTATCAGACCTAGTCCTAGCATATCATGTGGTTTTATTACTTTTTCTAACACTGGTAGGCAAAAAATAGAAAAAAATTAGGGCAAGTTTGACCTTTGACCTATGACGGCATCAATTATACATGCAAGTTTGAAATTCATCGGACTTAGCCTACATTTAAGTAGGAGTTCGCGACACACTTTTTTTATTCACACACAGAGAGACACACGTCTCAGACACTCAAACACAGCTTCTTCATATTTCTGATTTTAGGTGACGTACAAAATCCCATCTCCCCAAACATTACATGCAGGGAGATGAGACAACAAAAAACAACTTATGTACATTGCATTTTGAGACAATTTTTACCCTAGTTATTAATTTTACCTTACCGTTTGTATCTCGGTAACCACCAGATATCTCATTCCCAATCGGAAACTGTATGATTATTGTTATGAAAGAAATGATTTAACTTGTATAAAAAGATTTAAGCACTAATGTAATCCACAAAAGCTTTTCATGTAGCTGATGTATTCAATAATGGCCGGATTGGGTTTGTTTGTTTTTAGAAGGATCCTCGATCTACGTTACCTTTCAATTCCTGTGATGTAATGTTTGTATGTTGTTATTTGCATGTAGCTATTGTTGTCGTAGAAATAAAGAACTTTAACTTGAAAACCTTGGTCAGCTTCTAAGAATTTCTTAACCATGTGGGACAAATATTTGCTTGCTTTTCTCACCGCCTTATTATTACATCTATAAGAGCAGTATGGACTTTTAATTGTAAACAAATCAAAATCCAGCACGCAAAGACGAAGGTCATATACGATCGGAGGTAGTTTAACAAGCTTCTGAATACGTATCAAAAACAAGCTTCAGTCAAACGAGTTCCAGTTTCCTGTTCCTGAAAATGTTTGTCACGAAAAGACCTCCAGGAAAAGGAAACAGATCTAAGTTTCGAGTGGAAGGATGAAATAAGCATAATTTTTTTAATGTTGTTTCTCACATAGTACTTATTAAATAAACTGAAGACTTCCCATAAAAAAAACCTCTTTCAGATTTTTGCTTATTTCATTCCGATGAATTGCATGTATCGACCTTTCCCTCTGAGCGTTTTCTCGACATTTCTATTATATTTTCATTATATTTTTGTTTATCATTATAGTTTTCAATATAATGTAATAAGTAGCATATACCGTAACATTCGTAGTATGCATTTGTCGTTACACATTTTTATAACGAGTGCCACACCACCAGGGGCGTCGATTTGGGGGGGGGGGGGAACGGGGGGACATGTCCCCTCAACTTTTTTG
>WURT03655613.1:0-18660 GCA_009936505.3 Holothuria glaberrima
TTCCCAAGGTCACATATGAACACAAAATTGTAACTTTCCAGCACATTAAGATAGCATTCAACCGATGATTGAAAGAAGTGGGACATCTTGGCATTATCTGAGTGCTATTCATCAAAACCACAATGCAATTTTTGCATTCTGGTTTTCTTCTTCCCTTTCAAGGTACTGTCAGGAGTCCTATTTTGAGCATTATGGGAAAGACTTCCCTAATGGCTGGTCACCACAGATGTTTGCAGTGTTCTCCACAGATTTTCAGGAGAGGGGGTGGCCACACATGAAGCGCGTACACAGTCCTGAAGCTATTGCCGGGGGAAGGGTTTGAGGGGGTGTCGCTCCCCTAACCTCCAGAAATTTTTGATAATTGAGATGCTTAACCCTTTCGATACCGTGGTCGCGGATCGGTGACACCGGCACCAGGACCATGGTCACGATCGGCGACAGCCACGCTAGGCATATTTCTGTAGAGAAAATGGATATGTACATAGCGCCATCACTTTGGAATCTCTGTTCATTGTATAGAGTGCAAATTTTCCTGTTGTGTGATGCATGGTATGGTACATGTTGCTATTGACATGTTCGAAGATAACATTCTCTGAAACTATCCTAAAGCCTAACCAATAGGCCAACTGTACGGTGTATGTACAATATAGCACGTAACTACGAGGGATTACAGCCAAGACTCGTTTCTGACCCCAGAGATTATAAAAGGTAATCAGTATAAAAGATATTTTGGTATCAAATAAAAGATAATTGAATTCTAAACAAAACTTGTGTTCAACACTTTTTTGTAGGAAGGTGATTTCTTAGAGAAAACGAAGACTGAAATTGTATTCTCATCCTCATTACTACACTGAACAAAGTGTTTGGTCCAGGGGGTGGGTTTACGTATTGTGGCATGGTCCTGAAAGGGTTAATGATGCAAAATGTTGCCACTTAAAAACAATATCTTGCTCCATTCTTCCTGCCATATATCACACAATTTCTCAATAATTTTAATGTGAAAAGTGTAAGTCAGTTTCATGGGCCAAGTGATAAAACATAGTTAAAAGGGTTAGCTTTCAAGACATTTTTATTGAAAATTACATACAGCCTACATTTTAAATAGCAGTAGCCTATTGTCAACTATTTTTGGAGCCTGAGCGGAGCTTTTGTAGGGGGCAGGATTTCTTTAGGGGTAGGGGTGGTTGCTATATCAGGGGGTGGCAATTATCACTCACACCAGCAAGCCCCCCCCTCTCCCCCATCCTAAAATCCCTTGTGGAGAACACTGGTTTGATACTTCTTTGTCCTCACCCCAGAAACACTTTGCAAAGTAATGTCAGCACTGTGTCAGCAATGTTCTACATGAAGCCAACCTTATCGTTTAATTAACAAGTACTTTTCTCTCTTTTTTTCTTTTCTTCATCCAGCCTTTAGAAAAAAGATTTATCAGAGTGTCCAGCCAAGCCACCATTGCTCATGTCCAGAAATTTATCACTCACAAACTTAATCTTACTGATCAGTTTGAGGTAAGGTACATTGTTATCGTAATTTTGAGGGTTAAGGTAGTAATAGTTAACTGCACTGTAACTTCTGTTGACCATATATTCTAATTTTCTTATTTGTCATAGACTGTTTTCCAAAGAGCTATAACAAAAAATTGTGGAACAGAGTTTGGTATGCATTGTTTTTGTCAGTGGCATTTTAATGTGGCAAAAAGTGATGCTCACCAAAACTCTATTGCTATTTGGAAAAGGGTCTATGACAAGTGCACTTGTCTTTCCATCTGTGTGTATGTTTGTCAACAAAGGTTAAAAGGCTGCTTTCTGCAGGTTCTTTGACCATTTCATGTCAAAGCTGGTAAGATAATTACAAATATCTAGGGCTGGATAAGTATGGCAACAGGAAGGTCAAAGTTATGTACATATATCAAATTTGGCCAGAGTGTTCAGTGGATATGGGTTGAGGAAGTTGTGAAACTTTGGAAGTAGGTCAATGGTCATTTGGCATCAAAGAGAGGTCAAAGATTGAACTCATGTAAAACCCTTCATCTTTTAGTGGTTATGTATAGATATTATCAAATGTGGCAGAAGTGTTCAGTAGATGATTGGTCATAAAGCTCCATCTACACAATCATACATATGTTCAAAAGTTCATTGTACATCTATACATCAATGGTCATGATTAAATGTATGATGGTGTAGACAGGCTTCCCAACAGAGTTGAACAACGTCCAACACGTATGACAATATTCAAATTTCTAGCTACATGTTTCGTCTTTCCAATAAATGTTCAAAACATTTGAGAACGTCCCTGTCTGTTCTCAGTATTTGGTCCTTATGTATGGTGGTAGTAAGAGAAATCATCGCCTAAACATGTGTTATTCTCGATTACAGGGATGTTTAGCAAAAATCAAGAACTTAGGACTTTTCAAGTCCTAGGAGTTTGGGGCTACATTACATGGCACATGAACCTTGCACATATCGTACAAGTTGCTGCATAAACCAAGCAGGAATCTGTGGAAGAATACGTACATTTGTATGATGATGTTCATGGACAAATGTATGATCATGTAGACAGAGGTTCAGAGTTGTACTTTAGAAGTAGGTCAAAGGTCATATGGGATTAATAAGAGGTCAGATTGTGAGCTCATGCAGAAAGCCCTAAACTCCTAAGGGTTGTGTCTAAATCTTATCAAATTTGGCCAGAATATTCAGTAGAAGTTAGGTTTTCATAAGTGTAATTTGGGAGGAGGTCAAAAGTTGTTTGGGGTCATAGAGAGACCCAACAGTGAAATCTGGCAAAAGCATTCACCTCCTTAAGGTTGTGTCTGAACCTTATCAAATTTGGCAGCAGTGTTCAGAAGCTGATTGGTCATCAAAGTTGTGCTTTGGACATAGGTCAAAGGCAATTTGGGGTCATTGAGAGGTCAAATAACGTAATCACACACGTCTCTCAAGCATTTTGTCCAAATCTGATCAAATTTGGAAGGTCTTCAGAAGATGATGGGTCATCAATTTTGTACTTTTGAAGTAGGTGAAAGGTCATGTGGGGTCACAGAATGATCAAACAGTGATATTTCACAAAATCCTTCAACTCCCTGGGGTATTGTGTCTAAATCCAAGTTGTACTTTGGAAGTAGGTCAAATGTAATTGTGGGTCAGAGAGAGGTCAGACAGGGAAATCATGCATTAGTTTTCAACTCCTATTGGTTGATCTGAATCCAAATCACATTTGGCCTTAGTGTTCAGTAACTGACAGATCATTATAGTTGTACTCTGAAAGTAGGTTATAGGTCATTTGTAGTCACAGAGTTGTCAAACAGTGAAATCATGTTCAAACTTCAATATCTTTAAATGGGGGATGTGTCTGAAACTTATCAAATTTGGCCACAGTGTTCAGTAGATGACAGGTCATCATAGGTTTCCTTTGTGTTGAGTTACATGTCATTTGGGGTCACAAGAGGTCAGATGGTGGAACCCTTGTGATAGTTTGGAACCTTGTTTGTGATTTAATATTGTACTATTGGGATCATCAGTTGACAAAGGTGAATGTAAGTAATCTTCATTTATTATTAGCTGAGTTAATACCTGCAGCATTGTCACAAGCTGGCCAATACAAATTGACCAGGCAGCTCTGATCTGACACAGCTGTGACCATTTAAATCTGTGTAGCAATGACAGGGCTAGATCATGACTGTCAATGTAATATGTTATAATTCAACTCATTCAGTGTGTTCATATCTGCCCCATGAGGAGCTTTAGGCTCTTGGCTTGGATCCCTAATGAAACTACCTTACAGTAAATGTGTGTGACAGAAATTATAGTCGAGCCACTGCATCCTTTATGCTCGTTTGTCTTTGAAACCATCTAAGTTTTAAAATTGCAATCATGAAAATAAATACAAGCAGTCAATTTGCAAACTAATCAAAGTACAGTCAGTAACAAATGAACCTGTAAAGTCCAGTAAGGTATATTATTGTAGCTCTTATCTAAGGCAAAAGCTTACCTTCATATTTTCCTTTCAAATCTGTTCATTAACATAAATCTTTCAAATGCTTCAATTAATTTCTAAAGAAATTACTAAAAAATTTTTGCAAATGAGTGTGAACTTGCCTAAAGTATTTGATGTTTTGATAGAACACAAAAAGCAGTTTTGATATTAACATAGGAACTAGTTTTTGTTTCTTTAAATGTGTGCCAGGTCCATAGCCTGACAAGGTTCTGAAGGGGCAAGATAGCTTCCAGGGGGCAGACTTGGTTTGAGGAGGAAGGGGAAAGATGTGGAAAATTCTGTTAAGGCAATGGCACCTTGAAACTTTCTGAAAGGGGCCAATTTTTCTCAGGGGCTTCGCTCCTGTGGCCCTTCTTGGCGACAAGTTTGATGTGTGCATTGCTAATGATAAGCGTAAATTCACTGACATTATTAGTTTGTGTTGGGGCGGTGTCAGAGGGCTGATAGCGTATATTAAATTTACAAGTAATACATGAAAATGTGTCTTATTTTGGTGCTTTAAGAAATGTGGTTTGTTAATGTCAATTTTTAACTATCTAGGGTTTTGTGAAAGGGGCTGGAGTAGGATTATACGGGGTTGATAGTAAGCCCACAAAATGTTCTGTTTTAAAGCACTCTCTGATTACAATTTTATCACCAAGCAGTGCACTGTCAGAGATTTGTCTTTGAAACCTGAACCTGGGGGAGGTAGGAGGGTGTTGCGATCAGCAGTGATTCCCAAATGGTGGGTTGCGACCCAAAAGTGGGTGGCAAGGTGAAATCTGATGCCCCAAGCCCATGTGGTGGTTGTGGGGGCTGCAGAGCTTTGTTGTGGGTTGCGATAGTTTTGGTCGATATTCTCTGTTCTGAATACGTGTTAAACTCATAAGACACAAATTTAGCAAAATAACGCGATTCATGCACAGTTTAGTGTCTTCAAACATATCAACTCTTTCCGAAATTATGTTTATTTGGTGAGCAGCGATTTAGAATATCTTAAACTTTATCTCAGAGGGTGGTTGGGTTGGAAAGCAGTCCACAGGATCATATCTTTGTCAATGAGCATGGTCATACAAATGTGTGATGATGTTTTGAACAAATGTATTATTGTGTAGACATGGTTTTAGAGCACATAAATGTTCCAGAGCATATATTGTCATACTTGAAAAAAGTCTTGGGAGAGGGAATTAAACCCTACCCTTTCCCCTTGTCAAAAAGGGGGAAATATATATCCATATTTCTGCCTGGAGTGCAGTGAAGATCACATGTATTAAAAATCTCTGCAAAATCTTGTGTTTTTTCAATGAGTTTTGTCAACAATGAATAAAAAATTTATCACTGCCTGTACATCTTACTTTCTAGGTTGACATTATCTGTGGTGAAGAAATATTACAGCCTGCTGTCATTCTTTACAACCTGAAGAGAGAAGTGGAAAAAGAACAGGTTGGTTCATCCAATCCGTAACATGATATCATGCATGATAATAAGTCTCAACTTGTAACCCTTACCTTTCCTCATGTCTTTAACCGTAACCTAACCTTGTGACATGATGTTACGCATAATATACATGTCTCGAGACACGAATGTGATACCTTACAAAACAAAATGTGAGGATTTGGTGGGTTGGTTACAATATTGGCATCAACAGAACTGTAAACTGTAGCTCAGACACATTTGATTCCTCAAAAGTAGGATGCAGTGCAATGACATTACCTTGAGCATGCCCTTAATCACATTAAAACTCATGCTGGAAATTAAGCTAATACATCTGCCAGGGCTGATTTTAACAGTAATTCAGTTGCCCTTGACGATCAAAATTTGTAATGGACAACCAACAAATGGTTAGTCGGTGGGTCCATGGGACAGCTGATGTTCCTGTAACAAGTTAACAGACTCCTTCTAGGGTTACTAGAAATTTTTTTAAGACTATTAAATTTGCTTTTGGACATAAAAAGACTTTTTTTTTTCCTTTTTAAAATTGTGGCCTGTCTGCATTAAAAACAGAGAGGGACCAGGTGTTCAAAGTGGCTTTGGCAAAATTAGGCAACCTGACTGGGGGAGAGGACTCATATGTATGACATTATGTAAGCAACCAGCCCAAAAGGGTTCTGAACTGTCTTAAAGCCATCTGGGGGAAGATCTCCTCATCACTACAGTGGTCAGTTGGCCCCTGATTGGGTGGCACAGTGTAAGCAGTGTCCAGGTCACATTGAAAGTTTAGTTGATTTTATATAACACATTATTAATTCCTTTACATCTGATTGGAGGATTGGTCATCACATGTAAAACAAATAGTGAAAGGTTGAACATTCTATTCAACTCGGCTTTGCCTCGTTGAATAGATCATTCAATCTTTCAACTCATGAAATTATTCATACTATCGCACTCATAAACATTCATTATTTGTATACTATCAAAGCCCTCACTTCCCTGCAAGTATCTGTCACCATGGTACAGCACAAATAATACATATTATATGTGAACCATGGAGTAATTTTTGTATCAATGTAATAATTCAAATAAAATATTGTTGTCTTGTGAGTAAACAAAGCAGTTTCAGATTCCCTTTGCCTGGGTATCATGCCCTTGACTTTTAATAATTAACTTGGATGTTTGTGACTCACTCTCCCTTCTTGTTTATCAACAAATCAAGTTCAAGAACTTTTTGTCAAGATTTAAATGTATCCATGGACTTGTGTGCAGCTGTTTACAACATCTCAACCAGTGGTACATTCCACTTAGTCATTTTATGCTCCAGCTGCATGTCATATCTTCAGTGTCTACAAGGTCATGAGGTTGTCTTTCTGTCTATCATAATCATCCAACATGTCATGTCAAGAATGCTTAGCCCATAGACTTAGGTGTATTTTTACAAGAACCGTTTCATCATCATCATAATAAATACAAATTTGGTTGATTGCATCTGTCCGTAAAGTAGGGAATTCCATGAAACCCAAGCTACTTGGCAGCGTGCATTGATGCGTTGCGAGCTGTTAGAAGGAATGAATTGTCAAGGGCTTACTGGAATATGTAACTTGATTGTGTTACACAAGAATCAGACCATGAGCAATGGATATGTCAAGATTGCATGCACATTACATGACATATGCTCTATTAACTGTAGTGAAGGTGGAAAGTTTTGATCTATAGTATGAGTACAAATACGTCAGATTTGTGGTACCGTACATTCTCTAATATAGTACGCCCTGGGGGAGTTGCATTTTTGAAAAGGAGGGCATTTATTTGAGGGTAAATTTTAACTAAAAAATGACTTTTTACACTAGAGTCTTCAAACGAGCTACAAGTTTTTTAGATGTAGTAGTGAAGGGTAAATTGCAGGGCATCTCTTATTCTTCGGCTTCCTTGCAGTGTTGCCTTCTCCTGTAACTGCTCTTGTTATTTTCAGTAAAAATTCAAAACACCTTCAGCTTCTCCCTCGACAAATGACCACTTAACAACTGCCTCGCATTCCAAAAACTTACAGGGGGCATTTATTAGAGGGGGAGCATTTATTAGAGAATATATGGTAATTTATACATCAGTTATAAATTCCTGTAACTCTGATATCTTTTTTCTTATGTGCAGATTGTGGATAATATACTGGTGCTAAGCTACAGTCTAGGTTTTACAGGATCATGAGAGATATGGAGGGGCTGTTGCTGACCAACAGCAGAAGAAGAGAAGAAAGCCTATTGGGCCAGTAAGAATCCAGGCATCTCAAGTTACCAGTTGTCATTGTGGTGGTTCATCATACAGATTATCAATAACACTGAGTTTGTACCTGTATTGATGCTACTGATGTTTTATGTAAAGCAGAGGTAGTTTGCTCACGTGCCTAGCTTGGCTCAAAGGCCAGTTATTCAGGCTACATGAAACAGGATTGCCAACACTGATATGATATTTGCAAAGAAGGAATGCAGAATCTTATAAGGAGATGAGTCTGGAGAGCAGGGAGGGGTTCAGGACCATCATCGGCAGAACCAATGTTCATCAATGAAAGCCTACTTCAGGAAGGAGTGCATTGGAACACAGTTGCAGTAGTCATCTAACCCTTACCTGCATTCCCCTCCCCTGACCCTCCCCAGCCCAACCTCATGTGTATGTGTGAATGAGCAAGTTAGGTGTAGCATGCTGTACAGATCTCCAATGATTTTTCTTTGTGGGATACCAAGTTCCTTTGATAGCTACTTAAGACACATGGTAGGATAGCAACAAGGCCAATAGCCATTGTTTGAAGCTACTAGCTAGAGACACTTGCATCTGAGTGGAGCTATAAGGAACAAGTGAAAGTGTATCAGGTTACAATTTACGAATCAATGTCCATTCAACTGAAATAGACATAACATTTGTATTTCACAAATGCAAAGTAAATATATGAAGCATGTACTCATGTGCTGACAACTAGGCAGGCACCAAAGCCAATCAAATTTTCATTTGTTGAGGTCATCACACCAATCAATGGAAGATTTACATAGGACATTTGGGTGGGGTAGAAGAGGGTAGGGTGGCCATCCCAGTTACCCATTTAGGATATTTTGGTAATCAAATTATTAGATGATGTTTAGGTCTATCATTGCAGCTGCTCTGAAGTGAACTTATTCTGCATGTGTGGCAGACAATTATTATCAGTCGATACATGGCTGTGAGGTTGTTCTGTAGTCATTATTGTCCATATTTTAAGAAAGGTGAAGTGCAGGATAGTTTGAATATAGTATAACACCTAATCAAGACATATTCTCTTGTTTATGATTGCTGAGTGGGTAATGCACATTTTATACAACCACCTCATCTCTGCCTCTCCACCATCCCCCATGCTCTGGAAATAGTTGGAATGTTGCAAAATTTAACTGGGGATGTGGGCTTTATGTAGCCCCCACCCCCCTTTACAAGGAATTTGATGGTACCTTAAGCTGAGATGCCTGCATTGTAAAGAATGAGCCAGGAAAATCACCCCAGGAGTCACAAGAAGTCTTATGTTTCTACTACATGTTTAGGGTTTCTGCTGTGCCTGGGTATGGAAGAAGGGGTTGGGATGGTTTGGGTTGTGGTTACCATTGACAAATGAATTCTGAAAGCATACCATTGAACCCACAACTCCTAGTCCATTGCCAGTTGAGGGTTCAGTTTCCAACCAGGTGAAAGTTGGAGTTTGATCCAGTCACAATGAATAGTTTACTCTTCAGAAATGGACCTACTTTGCTAAAAATTTATCAAGTTTCATGCAAATTGTTTGCTTAGTCATCCAACTGATTTTAAGGTGTTATTTTTAAGGGACAGTAGTATTACCCCAAACATATGTAGGAATATGACCATATCTCTAAAAGCAATTCGTGACTGCACTTTGATTGACATTTCATACAGTAGCTCTACTCTGGTTGGTCAATGACTTGTGCAGTCTGATGTGTTCTCAACTGTACATATACAGAAGTGGATGTAGCCTTGAACAATTCAAGTGCCAGCTACTTTGTCTGGAAACTGTAATAGAAGGGCATTTTTTGTTTTGCTGCAAGTAACCTTGGTGGGGATCATTTTTTCTGTCTGGGGTGAGACTGCACAGCCTTTAAACCAACACACTTCTGTCACATTTGGGATCACCTTCATTCAAATGGTGAAGTACTAACTGCTACTCAAGTCTAAAAATCAAAATTATGCATAGAGCCTTAATATTGCTATGCTATTCAATTTTGCATCTCTAATTTCTCACTAGTTTGAGATCATGACATAAGTGTATCTGAAAGTGAATAACAGAGACTAACCTCTAATCATGTTATGTTTTTTAACTTTGGTTATGAACATTGTTGAACAACTTTAACAGTGTGGATGAAAGCTACTTTCACAATGTTCAATTGAATCAACATATGCTTATTAATGGTGCTTGAAGACTGGTTCTTAGTTACTGTTAAGATAGTTTTCTCTAAAGAAACATGTATCAGCTCAATTATCGTATTTTGTAAGAGATGGATTAAAATGATGCAAACTGTTGGATGGTTATGTTTGTTTTACTTTTGTTGTTTAACAGACTGAATCATTTCACATTGCATCTGGAAGAGTTGTAGCCTGCTCTACAGCCATTTCCTGACAATGTGTTGCTCTTGTTGCAATAAGCCTTTTGAACTGGTAAATCACTTTACTTCACAAAAGTCAAGTTTTCATACATTGTTTGGTCATAAAATATCCACTATAGTACTTCAAGTACCGTATAAGGCAGGGTAAGGTGTGCAGATTAAAATCACAGCAGGCGCTGAAATGCATAAGCCTACATTTGTTTTGTTATGACAGCTTACAGTAGTACGACCACACAGATTTCCTTTTGAAAACCAGTCAAGTTTATATGGTAAAACATGGAATTTTCCTTCCCTACAAAATTTGGAGGTAATTCTTTAAGTTTTGGGGCCATTTTTTTTTTTCTGTGCTGGGTAAAATTTGACAAGAGCATACCTCTTCAGACCTGATGCAGTTACAGTGAGAAGGAATGATATTTAACCACATGGAGTTACTGTGACAAGTAATAGCTTTAAATGGTCCTTAGGCAAGATTTATTTACAAATCTCTGGGGGAAAATAAACTTCAAGGAGGAAAAACTTGCCACAAAGCAATATCTAGTCTTCATAAATAACATATATTTTACAAGTCACCATTAAATTGCAATGATTTCCATTTGAAATGAACAAATCTCAACAAAATATTACCATTATTATTCAAATATATTCTATTAATCTAACACACTTAAAACTTTTCATGCAAGACTTAAAATGCTGAGACGTCATGTTTCTCAAAAAATGCAATTAAGTGATTTGACACCTTGCATATGTTCTTAACGGAGTTTTTTCTATGGCATTTAATAACAGAGTTGTTATTAAGACTGTTTTCATACCTTCATATTCACACCACATCACATCTGTGTGTTACTACATACAGTAATAGAACTTATATGACATTAATACTATAAATGATCGCAAGACGATTTGTCAACTTAACCATAATTTACGTACAATTTACCACATTCTGAACATACTGCCCAACCTGAAATTCTTATAATCTGAAAGTTTAAAACATTGTTAAATGTCTCCCCAAAGAGTGTTTAACTAAAACAAATATAAGTCAACCTATATGGACGAAATAAAATGGTCCAAAAATGTCCCTCCATGCAAATATCTTTCATGCACAAAGAAAAATAATTCAAATTTCCAGCACCCATTCAGAAAATTAATCTTGATAATAGATTTAACCTCATCATAAACCTGCATCTTTTGATCTGTCTGTATCACCTTAATACCAATTGAACTTCTTCAGCAAAAAGAGTTACCAAAGAAGTCTAATCTCATAGTACTGTGTCTTGATAGGGACTATATTAAGCACAAATGCTTATTAAGTGACCCTCCATTATTTGGGATAAGTTTTGTTTCGTTGCACAAACTTCAGCAGTATTGAATGCACTGAATGATTTATTTTTCTTAGAAACTACTACTGTACATACTTATGCCATTTTTTCAGCACTGAACATGCAACACTTTCTAAAAACCACTATACACAATCTTGTATACCAATTATGAGGTTTATCAGGGCAATCATGAACTTCACTATCTATCAAAGAAAACTTGGAAATATATATTCGAAACTCTCAAGCAATGTCTGCTCCTTTTTTATGAGGAATGTACAAATAGAATGGAACTGGCATGCTTAAAATTATCCTTCATTGACCAAAAACTGATATTTGCAAGTCACTAGGTACACACTATCTACCAATACCACCATGGCATCAAACACCAAGAAGCCAGTTCTAATACAATAAGCAAAGAAGAGACCTGCCATTACATAAAGCTCCATTGCTCCATATTTTAGAACACTTTTGTCAACTTTTGAAAAGAGCTTAAATGAATGTTTATGGGTATGTGGGCCCTGTTTCTTAAAAGAGTTATAATTGATCTTTCAATTACAAAGAAATATTGCATGATAGATCCAACTCCAGATCTAGCATACCTTATTATAAAACAAAGGCCAGATGTTCTGTTTACACTTTGCTAACAGAACCATCAGAGGTCATTTTGTCTTCAACAAAAGCAGAAAAGCATCTCTGAGAGTGCTATGACTAAACCAGTAACTGTTCTAAAGCAAAATTTCCTTAACATGAAAACAAACATTACCATGAAAACAATACTCTTTCTACCCTTCAACTACCACTGCCTCATTTGCCTATATTGAAGACAACACAGCATTGCTCAACATGTATCTTCACAAGGGCTTATCTGAACAACCCATGGTGACAAAGAAGACTAGACAACAGAGAACTTTAATGTGATGTTTCAGTGACTGCTTGTTAGGGGCAGTGATAAAGTTGGAAGGCATAATATGACAAAATGACCATTGTCACATGCAGGATTCAGGGATTTCCTTGAGGAGGGATGGGATGCCACTATCTTAAATGTGTTCACAATAGTTGTGCTTCCATGCATGAGGCTTCAGAAGTGGAAAGGGGTACCACTCACAGGCAGTGTGGGAAGTTGCCACCTCCCCCCATCCTTTTACTTTTCACTAGAATGCATACAATGATAAGGTTTTGTTTTCTTTAAACATGAGTAAATTACATTACCCTCTTTTAATTTCTTGCAACAGATAAAGATTGCATCATGAACATTTTTGGTTTTGAATTCATAAACTTGCTTCTTATTGGTGATTACAGTACATGCTGATGAGGCTTTTCCTTCTATCCAGGTTTGTGGCTTGCTAAACTCAGTGTTACTGATTCATCTTTTTTGTTCACTGGAAGTCTTCATCTTTTCCCTGAAAAAATGAAAAAAAAAAATCAAATAGGGTTACAAATCTGTAAAATTCTAGCAAACTAGTCACCCTAACACAAAACACTTTGTATGTAAACAGAGGTGTTTTTGTAATGTTCTACAGGCAACAAATAATAGCGTCATTTGAAACTAATGATCATGCACTGAGAAACAGTGGTTTTCCATCAACATTTATTCTGCAAACAGTAATTCTTCATCCTTTTGTTCATATGAGTCAAACATATTACAGTGTATTCATGTTTAAATTAATTTCAAGCCAAATCTTGACAATTACTGCAAATAATTGACAGGGCCAAGTACACCCAACTTGTTAAAAATCCAATGACCTTTAATGTGTGTCTATCTAAAAGTATGTTATTTTGAAACTAAAGTCTTAAGAAACCAGAAAGCCAAAAGGCTTAGTGATTCCTTGCCTTTGTAAAATATGTTTTGTAAACTGTGGTTTGGAAATTGACAAGAGCCAAACAGAAACAATACATTCACTCAACATGTGAACTACTTTTTGTTCCAAGAAATTCTTTTATTCCTTGGTACTGAAATCTTTAGAATTTTTCTTGAAACTGTGAGATCCCTGGAACAAGTGAGCCTACATGCCAACTCGACCCCTATGCTAACTCGGTCCTATGCCAACTTACCCCCATGCCAACTCGCCCCCACGCCAACTTGCCCTATATCAACTCGCCCATATGACAACTCAACACCATGCCAACTCACCCCATGCCAACTCGCCCCTATGACAACTCAGCACCATGCCAACTCACCCTATGCCAAATCGCCTCCATGCCAACTGGCCCCTATGATAAATCAGCACCATGCCAACTCACCCCTACAATGCCAACTCGCCCCCACAATGCCAACTCGCCCCCACGATGCCAACTCGCCCCAGTGATGCCAACTTGCCCTATACCAACTCACCCCTGTGATGCCAGCTTGCCCCCGTGATGCCAACTCCTCCCCGCGATGCCAACTTGCCCCGGGATGCCAACTCGCCCCCATGCCAACTCGCCCCTATGCCAACTTGCCCTATACCAACTCGCCCCCATGCCAACTTGCCCTAATCCAACTCGCCCCTATGACAACTCAGCAGCATGCCAACTCGCCCCCAAGCCAACTCGCCCTATGCCAACTCAATGCCAACTTGCCCTACACCAACTCGCCCCATGCCAAGATATACTGTTTACATTCACAAGGTTTCGGACTTTGACTTTTGGTGACCTCAAATGACCTCTGACCTCCACCAAAATCAATACGGTTCTTTCTCTTAACATGACACATCTACACACTCGAGATATCATGTTAACAATGTTTTCGGCTTTTGACCTCTGGTGACCTCAAATGACCCTTTGACCTCTACCGAAAACAACAGTTCTTCTGCTCAACATGACAAATCAATATATCAAATATAAAAAGTATCGGTCATTCGTATCTTCAGATATCTTGTTTACAAGCCATTTACAAGGTTTTCTGCTTTTGACCTCCGGTGACCTCAAATGACCTTTGACCTCTACCAACAATAAAAGGTTTCTCCCTCTCATCATGACGAATCTACACCCCAAATATGAAGTGTAGGTCTTTCTTATCTCAAGATATCGCCGATTACAAGGTTTTTGGACTTTGACCTCTCATGACCTCGAATGACCTTTGACCTCTGCCAAAAACAAAAGGGTTCTTCCTCTCAACATGAAAAATCTACATATCAACTATGAAAAGTGTTGGTCATTCCTATCTAAAGATATTGCGATTATAAGATTTTTGGACTTTGACCTCTTGTGACCTTTGACCTCTGCCAAAAACAATAGGGTTCTTCCTCTCAATATGACGAATCTACATACCAAATATGAAAAGTGTGTCATTCCTACCTTGAGACATCGCGATTACAAGATTTTTGGACTTTGACCTCTGGTAACCTCCAATGACCTTTGACCTCTGCCAAAAACAATAAGTTCTTCCTCTCAACATGACAAATCTACATACCAACTATGAAAAGTGTTGGTCTTTCTTATCTCGATTACAAAGTTTTTGGACTTTGACCTCTGGTGACCTCGAATGACCTTTGACCTCTGCCAAAAACAATAGGATTCTTCCTCTTGACATCACAAATCTACATACCAAATATGAAGAGTGTGGGTCTCCAGTTTCAAGCCAGGCGTGAGCTAGGAAAGACCTGTAACAAGTCAAGTCACTGTCTTGGACTTGAATCGACTCGAGTCTCTTATTTCACTTGACTTTGTAATCAGCCAAAATGACCTGACTTGACTCAAGTCTGGAACCCTAAATGACTTGACTAAAGTCACCACTTAAAATGACTCGACTTGACTTGACTCGGGGATAGCATGACTCCAGTCAAATTGAAGACTCGAGTCAGGGAAAATGACTCGAGTCCCTGCTGCAACTTGAGTTCTTTGACGCAACTGATGTTTGTAAACGTACGCAATGCTGGTCTGTGCATGTGCTTATCGCGAGGTAGACGTGGCCGCAACTCACAGCGCCCGTGTGATCAATACAAACACTGCACGCCTATAATTATAGTAATCACTTGACAAGAAACAGCCAGCGTGGTGCAGTTCGACAAATCCGCACTCACTGTTGCAGGCATGGTCCGTTATGATCACAGATCTAACTGGTTTTGATCGAAAAGCAACATGTTGCAACAAAGTTTCCACATGGACGATTTTTGGTATGATTCAGGGACACGGTTGTAAGAGATTTTGATCCCTGTGTGAAAATTCCAAATGAAATAATTTAAACATGATTCTAATCATTTTTTTACTTAAAATTTGTTTTTTTGCATCTGCAAGAAGAAGTATTCAAATATTATTGCTTGTGCAACTCTGATGGGACTGGTTTAGTCCTCAGTAAAGGCACATATATAGCCGTTTGCTGGTGGCTCCCTATACATGGTCCTTTCAACCAGTGGCACCAGCACAGGTGGGAGGGCATGGGGATGTGCCCCCAATCGTTTTCTGAAAATTTCCAAACATTTTAAAAATGAGCCAAAAAGTCCTTGAAGCTATACATTACTGTAGCAGGTGGGGTAAGGTATGTTTTTGACCACGTGATGGATGTATTTTAATCAATTTCTATCACAAACAGTTCTGAGACTTTCAAAATTTTTACAAATCCTTTGCAAACTATCAAAGTTTCCCCACGCTTTGCCCCCTCCCAGCATCACCTCATTGCTGTGGTTATTATTAATACAGTCTCAGACGTATTCCCACTATTCATTCATGAGGGCTTTCAGGTGTAGGAGTGATTACATTGGAGCACAGCATTGCAAGTACGCAAAATAGGGAATTAAAGAGGAAATATATTTTATGAAAATTGAAAGCTTTTCCCAATTACTAGGCAACAGACAGGCAGTCTAATTGGCAGGTCACTTTTATTAGCCTTTGGGTATCGAGTTTCTTTAAGCATAGTCTACATGGGCTTTTTGTCATGGATAAGATTTTTAATCGCTTTAATTGCTCATGACCATATGGTAACAATATTCTAACCAACACCCTCTTCCGAAAAACAGAGGTAGGCGACATCTCCATCCTATATAGGGACTCAGCATCAGGAGACATTCCTAGAGCAAGACAGAGCTATAAAGAGGTATATCACAAGTGACATTCAGAGTAACCTTTGCAGCATGATGTGAAAGAACGGAAGTATGTATTTGTACAGTAGTTTTACCTTTTTGTAGAACGGGTGCCATGCCATGGCCAAAATAACACTAATTACGTAATGAGAATTTCTAAGGATGTATAGACTGTAGTTCAACAATAGCCAAAGGTAGAACCATTTTGCATCTTATTCACCTAACATTAACAAAATTTTCTCAAGGGAAGAAGTTGTAACCCCTCCACTTTGACAACACGCCCTTCCCTCACACCTACCAAAAATAAAAATCACTGAATTATGAGAATCTTTCAACATATGATCACTTCGAAAATATGCTAAAATAGCACCATTTTGTATCTAAGCTCTCTTAACCGAACAAAAATTTCTCAAAGGGGGCCTCCATTAGACCAAAAGACTAGTGAAATTGATTCGTATGGTATGTCCTTGAACATTCTGGATCATGACTGGGGCTCTGTCAATTGTCTGGATACTTTTCCATTGCAAAATCTGCGATATCAGGGTAGATGAAGCTGATACATCAGTACAGGGACCAGTTAAGCGAATTTAGGCAATCGGCGGCCATTTTGAATTTGTTTGACCGAATTGCATTTTAAACAACAGTATCTGGTAGAGGAATGTACATTTTACAATTTTCATGTTCAGACCAACTTCTTATTCAGTTAAAGTAAAAAGTTATATTACAGTGCAAATATTGTAAAGAACAGTGTTCAGCTAGCTGAAAAGGGCACAACTGGAAAATTGAGACTGGCTGCGAAAGGGTTAATCGGGGTCTTTGACCAGCACTGTGCTGGTCGAAATTGATTTTCTTCTTATTGCAGAGCTAGAACCCCAAGTCCTTATTTACTGCCATTACTTTTCCTTTCAAATCTTACAGTAATATTGCAGTTGCTTTTGATCACTTTAAACCTCTGTAAAGGTCCGAAAATTTGAAATCATCAACTTTGCCACTTCGTAAAATTTACTGTTGAGTTTGAAATCCTTGATATCAGAATGCTGTGTGCGTAACATCACACATAATACTTGGTTACTGTAGTTCCTACATATACACATGGCAGTTGGCTCTGTAAACATTCCATACCAACACTTAAAAACATGGGGGCAGAGTGTGAATTCGCCCTTGAAATGCTAAAAATCGCCCCCTAAATTGCCGTGACAGGGGCGAAAAAAATATGAAAATTTGAGCAAATCGCCCCCGGAAATTCCCAAGAATGTTCGAGCTGAGAATGTTTCACCTTTCCCTCTGGTGACAAAAAATTACATGTCAAATTTCTGATGAAAAATAACATTACTAAGAAAACATGACTTCTAAGTGCTCAAACGAGTCCGAAAACCTGTGCTGAATTTGCACAAGCTTTTAAAACCTGTACTTCGAGATCTAGCGTGCATTTCACTGACTTCATTTTAATTCACCCAAATTTTTCAATGAAGGAAACCAAGTATCAAATTTGCAGTCATTAATTGTACGTTTGATATAGGGCCAAAATGTATGCAAACACTGATATCGTAACTCCATATATCCCTGTTCTGTAGAGAAGATCAAGTGAAACGCATGATGTAAGCACGGTAAAGTCACAACATGTGTATAGGTCCATAATTGCATATAAACACTACGACATTAGGCTACGCACCTGCTCTGTACAAAAGTTGACGTACATTGCAAGAACAATGAGCAAGGTACGGGAAATTACAGTAATTTTTGATCGCTGCTTTTACTGCTTAATTTCCACTTGTTTCATCATAGTTTGCAGTTGTTAACAGCAGGTGCTTTTAACATGCATTTTAATTTGTGGGAAAGTAAAGTGTATTTGTACTTTTATCAAGCCCTGTTCCATACTGACGTAAAATTGTTAGCAGACTGATGTTAACAAAGGTGTTTTAGTCACACAATAAATATTACCGCATGAAAAAGTTGCTTATTTCATTTCAAGTTTTTGGCCTTTCAAAAAGATCTCAGTGATCAATAATAACTGTAATACTCCTGTAAGACCTGGAAAAGATAAGTAATGTTAGTAAATTCAATTTTTCTGCCACATCTGCTGCTAGAAGAAAGTCAATTTCACCTACCATAAAGATGGCCGATCCTCCTGATATTTTCATTGTAAGGACTGTGTATCAAAGTTAGAACTAGGACTGGTTGTCTCCATGTCACACCAAAGAAGCCCAGAATGCAAAAATGCATTGAGGTTTCAATGATGCATACTGTATATGTTTTATTCCCAATAATGCCATGTTATCCCATCTTTTTTAGTCACTGGTAAAATGCTAT
>WURT03655635.1:0-11323 GCA_009936505.3 Holothuria glaberrima
TTTTTCCAAAGTCCCTCGACTCTCTGGCGAAGAGACGAAGAAGAAAATCAACGTTTCCCCCGAAGGGGTTCTTCTCCCCAAACGAGCTACGTCCCCGAGGGACATCTTAGACTCCACACGAAAAACCTTTTGACCTTCAGATCTCTACAACATTATAAGGCATGTCATTATGGCAGAGGCGTACGAGGCGGGGCCCAGGGGGCAGACTGCCCCCAAATTTTCTGAGGTTGAAAATTCGGGCAAAAAAATGACCAAAATTCGAGCACAGAATAGGTGAAATTTCTGCAGAGATGAAGAAAAAGTGAAAAGATTGCTCAAATTTCTACTGAGTTCTCGAATTATTGATCGAAATCTCGAATAAAGTGCAAAAATTTTCCCCCGCTTTGCGCGCGTGTAGTTATTTGCCAGAATCACCTCTATTAGACTTTCGAAAAGGCTCTGACATGCACAGTACTAATCACTTCTATATCCAAATTTCATAAGATATGAGTAAACTTAATAATGGTTTATGTAGTCTAACAATTTACTGTTCATTTACTTCGCGCAGTGTGGTTCTGATTTACCCCAAGAACTGAGTAAAAAAATCACTTTAACAAGCAAGATGAAAAGATTTCCTAAAAAAGTAGAAATTCTTGGAAATATATCCAAAGCAAATTTAGCAATAAATATAGCACCATTTTGCATCTTACCCACCTGACGTGAGCAAAAATTTTCCAACGGGGAGGGGCACACCCCTCCCCTTAGATCCCTCCCTCAGGACGACGATTCGCACATGGTGAAAATCCCCCCCCCCATGTTTGGAGATGGATCCACGTCCTTTACTTGGGGCAACTTTTTTGAGATTCGGGCAAAAATTTTCTGCCCCCCCAAACTAGAAGAGTCCCGTACATGTATGCATTATGGGTATGTCATTTGTGGTCTCCGGCATTCTAGACGACAACAGATACTACACATGATTACGTTAGCCAAAAGACATCAGCGGATTCATGTTTTTGGTTCTTGATAATATCGGCAATTACTCAGTATGCCATTTATAATGCAAGATTATAAATGAAATCTAGACCTAGGGATGGGTAATGACAAACGTTGGCCCAAGAGTGAATTAAACAAGTTTAAATAGTATAGGATTTTGTAATACAGGGATATTTTTCCGTTATATAAGATGAACAGGGTGGCTAAATATTGAGTGGAAACAAGAAATATCACAATGTAGCTTACCTTAAAGTAATCATTGCAAGTATCGTTCAGCGTATTAAGCCTAGAACATCCTGGGCAACTGTACAACAAATTTGTAACACTCATCCATTGAAACCTAAAGGCTTGGTGCAGGTTTGCATCCACTAAGAGAAGTAACAAGTTGATTCTGCAACTACCCTTTCTCTGAATTCATCAGTGAAATTCTGAGGAAGGATATAAAAACATACATATCAGTTGGAGACGTAAAATTTGTAAGTAGCCTATACAGTAAAGTGCAGTCTTGGACAAGAAGCGAAACAAAAATGCATTGGGCATTGAATGTAGGGGTGCGATATTACAACTGCTTGCGTTCAGAAGAATATGACTGTTTCAACTAAACCATCATACCTTTTATAAATTTCAGAAATTGTTCTCACCGAGACTTCCTCTTTAACATATGAAAAAAATTGTCCGTGGCACTTTTTAAAACTATGGTCCTTTTCTTGATAGATCAAATTCTCATTACTTTCGTCTCAGAATTCACGCGTTCCGTTGGACAAGCTCAATGGTGTTTTGGGTTTACTTCCATAAATAATACTATACTCCATTAGGTTCTTGCTGTAAATCACCGACATTTGAAGTAGGAGGCGTTTATAAAGTGTTTTATGGTGTATCTCCATCTGATCAAGGAGGTTAGTACCAACCACGGATCTGACATGGTACATTACGAATCTGACATATTAACCAAATGGTTGTTTAGGACAGAACAAATAAAGGAGCACGAGGGTTCATGAGATGCTAAAATTTTGCGACCAGTTCTATATAAAGTAACAACACCTTTCTTTCAGAGCATAAATTACGAGATCGTTACCTTATAGTATTAATATACCAGAGTCGCGCAGTAATTCATTGTCCTAAGTAATTGTTTTTTAATGTCCGACTTACACAAGTAAGTATTCAAATAGTAAATGCCTTGTTACATATTAAAGTTGTTAATTCATCAGTTGCAACCACTCTTGTGCAAACCATTAAGTTGTGACAACTGTTCTATCAAACACTAATAAGGATGCACCCTTACTTTTTTTGAGGAAAGGTTGACCATCGTTGCAATTAAGTTATGAACATTCGATAACGCAACACTTTGGTGCATTTTATCTCGGCGTCGGTTTAGATGACTTTATGACAAACGTTACTACTTGTGGTCAACGTTCTTGTTACTAGTGCCATTGTTTTTCAACTCATTGTTGTAAGATTAAGTTTCAATATATATCGAATTTACCTTTTTGTAGTTTTAGATACATCTGTCAATGGGTTTCGTGCGAGTTTGTTTAGTCTTTGCAAGTTTGCAAGTTTTCAAAGGCACATTTAATTACATGTCCGGCACCCTAATTAGTCCAGAAAAAGTAAGCCAAAACTAGGTGAAGCTAGAACTAATTGCAACAGAAGGTTTTTGGCTCTGAATTATTAGATTGGCCCCACTAACCATTTTATCCAAAATCAGACAAAATCTGACAACAGGAAATAGGATAATTTGCATAAATTCAAAATGGCCGCAAAAAAATTCTCAAAGGGTATGGAGAGTCATTCCCTTCCCCGTCTAAGACAACACCTCTTGGCTCAGATAATGACAATGTCTGAAGATATGATCAGTGCAGAGTTTTGTCAAAGATAACACAATTTTGCACTTAAATCAGGCCTTCCAAGTACTCCCCCGTCATCTCCTTCCTCTAGGAATACATTTACGCACAAGTGGATTGTCCACTATGTGTCACCTATCTGTAGACACGCCTCTTCATGCTCAGTGACTTTGAAGCCTTTTGAGGGTCAGGGCCAAATGGAGAGGCTGGAATGAGGTCGAGGTGGCAATCTACTCTTGGAGTTACCCTCTTGTCCCAATTCCCCCCCCCTCCCATTAAGTGTCGGCACATATCTAAACACTTATTACTCGTTCCACTGGCAAATAGCTCCCAATGAAATGCATTAGAATCTCAAAGATTACTCAATTGCCTATATGAAAGGAAATTTTCAGCGTTCTTATCATGCACCCATTGCAAGTATTCTTTTAACACGTTGGGTGTGTGTGATACTAATGTCTCAAAAACTTATGCAATTCCTCTCAATATTCATCTGCGAATGGTCCTTAGGTTAATACAAGTGTCAGAAAACTGTGCTAAGTTTGATAAAAATCTTGCCGATATCTCCCTCCATCTCTTTTTCATTAGTTGAGTCATTCCACAGTAAGAAGTTACATTATCTTGAAACAAGACACCATAGTAAATGATATTTAGTGATGATATGTAGCTGATAAATAATATTTTTATTTACCTATAATTCTAACAACTTCTTCTCAGAATAACACATTAGGCACTAATAGAAACATCACCGTTTTCAAAGACCGAGTAGCTGGATTGTTACCCCTTTTATGAAACCCAAACCCTTCTGCCGTACGGTCAAGTTTATATGAATATCGTGATATAAGTCAAATGGGGAAATTTCAGCAGGTAGTCCGCCCCACCCAACCACATGATACATGTAGGATACTGCACCTCTGCCAGTGCTACGACTGCTGACACGTAATTTTGTTATTCCGGGAGTATAAAATGGCAGCCGTTGGTCAAGATATCTCTGAGTAATGGTTAAGACATTATATCTAAACATGTAACTATTACCGATCAGTTAATCGAAAAATAGATATTTAATATTCTCAAACAGGATATAACCTGTGGTATTGTTTAGAAGGTGTGACAGGTTCAATCAAAGTTCAATAGATTAACACTTTTCTACTTCCTTCTCAGTTGCAGTTGTAGCATGGAGATATTACGGTCTAGCGCCATTGTTGCAGGTTTAATTCCCTACCGTGCAAGTTGTTTTCAAATTTAATCAGAGAGAGGGGGAAAGGAAGCTACGTTTAAGTTTCTTCAGATGTGGTAAATTTACCCACATAGAGAACAGGAAAATAGGCCCAATTCATGACGATTTCCTTTCTCATATAACAAAACGTCAGCAAAGACCAAATATTTGTGGAAATATTAAAGCGAGAAAACCAGTAGAACGCTTCTGTCAATTTGAACCCAAAGAGAGATGAAGAGGTAACAAGGTCATATGTTTGATGCAAATCATGCCCCTACTAGTGTGCGGCTATTTTGACTAGATACAGTAAATTTGAGCTGAATAAAATTTCTGTAAATTTGACTCACATTTCAGTAGACCGATAAGTAGAAAAATTTGGGAAAGGTACGTCAGGACCTTGTTGTAGCATTTAGGTGTCCACCTGGTAGGAAACAGCTCTGAAGATTTTTCATAAAATTAAATACAAGTTCATGCAATCAGAATAAGGGAGATCGCACAAGAGAATATGGTTTCAAATATTTTGTTAAATGAAACAGGTAAATAGTACATAGGCTATGATCAAATCTGTATAACTTAACTTCTGGAAGGGCACCCTCTTACATTATGGAACAGAACTTCTTTTCATATGCAACAATAGTGGACACTTCAGATATGCAAACATTAACATGTAATGATTTAAGATGAATTTTACTACCCAGATATTTATTTACCTCAATTCACTGTGGATTTAACAATGACAGTTGAGATTAAGAAATACAAATAAAGGATAGGCTATTTAGTAGTTCCCCGCATAATAATTTTTAGTGATCGAAGAGATGAATTGTCAAAAATGTAATAAATAATTTAGGACTCCCAAAGCAAATATGAGAAGCTAAGCATAATATACATTTTTACATTTTATTTTACCTTTTTTAACTTTTTCTTATAATTAATGACAACGTTGTTCAGATGATAGCCAATTGGGGTGTTTTACATAGAAGTAATAGTATTTGAAATCGAAATGTGAAACAATGTTTTCCTTTGTGGTACATGACCTTAAAAATCGAGTTTTCACATATTTCCCCTGACGTTTACACATATTAGGCATATGTACTTGTAATGATTGAATATATATTTACATACACATAAATATTTTCTTTTTAATTAGTTCATTTTGTCTCGATATTTTACGGCATATCGCTGTTCCATCATCCCTGTATAATCCCACGTTTATTTGCCACCCTGAAATAAACATGGGATTACCCAGGGACGATGGAATAACGATATGCCGTAAAACACCGAGACAGACTGAATTAATTTAGAAGTAAATGCAGACAATCTTTAACCGAACAACCTTAAGATCACAACCGATGGCAGCAAAAATTCAGTTGATTTCCTTGAATTCACCTTAAACTTGACAACTGGAACCTACAAACCTTTCATGAAAGAAAACAACACTCCGCTCCACTGTGGACTTTGCATCAGACCTTTAGCTTCTTAATTGGAGTCAGTACACTCGGACGATCAACGCATTACTGTTCTGGACTATTTTCCTTTTCAATTGCTCTTCACTGAAATAGTAGCACATCGTTATTTTTCGTGTAACTGAGAATTCCAGGGGTTAAAATCGCGTACGTAAGCAAGTTCTAAAGGGACTGGAAGCGCAGATTATAACGGCTTCTGGGTAGATCTTCACCTTCTGCTCTCGAGTCAGACGAGGATGTCTCTAAGCGGATTTCCATGGTGCTTGATTCATGTTGGATCCCTGAATATGGCTTTGTAGGGCGCATCTCAGTTGGAATGCGTCTCTCTTGTGAGTCATGTCGCCTTTCCATCATGACTTGACGTGCCTTCCAGCGTATCTCTTTTAGCTTGTTGGAATGAACCCCTCTGGGCTTGCTCCCTCGGTATTTTCTGGATACAATACGTCACGTCTGTTAATTGTTCGTGACGGCGTACGGGTAATTCCATATTGGGTGCAGATTACAGCTTTACCCAATTTTCCTCGAAGGGTAGTACAGCCACACCGAATTTCCGACTTCAGAGCACGTGGTCCCTTTACTGCCTTTGTCGTATTGGTGCTTCTGTCGGGTAATTTTTTTCTAGACTTAGGCGGACAAGCTCAGAGCGTGGTGGTTCTCCCTGTCACCTTCACTGAAGTAATCTTGGAAGGGCAGGCCCACTACAGTGTCCAAATGCATCTTGACTAACCTTACCAGCATCAACATATTTGAAGTACACTTGGTGGAGTTATGCTCGGAGGAGCGATAAGCATATATGGCAGAATAGAGTCCTGCTCTCTCTGATTATCGTGCACAAAGTTGGTTGGCGTACACCTATAGTTCGGTTAAGCTTCTCCATCAAACTGTCAAAATGTGGATGAAAAAAGACTTTCTAGTCTTCACGATGCCAAGTTCTTTACAAACGGGGTAGAAAAGACGGTATTTAAAGTCTCTGTCGTGGTACGGAAACAATTCTCTGTTGGTGCAAAACTTACACGTGTATTGGTAAACGTTTTTGTTGTACGGTTAGGCAGGCCGTACGCTTCTGACCGTTTTATAAAGTGGTCGCTCACAATAAGTATGAAACGGTTACCACAACCAGTCTGAGGAATTGGTCGAGTCAAACCCATTGTAACTCCTTCCATAGGCATGCCGATGCGATAGTCATTCATAGGGGCCGGTCATTTTATCATGGATCCACATGCATGGCATTGGACACTGTTCGTAAATACCCCTCTTCATGTTTCTCCAGTAGACTGGTGAACGTGTCGCTCTACTCTACGTGTAGTTAAACCTAGATACCCAGCAGTTCTAACGTCGTGCAGCTGGACCATCACTTCTCTTCACATGGCTTTGGGTACAAGAGCTTATATTTTACAGTCTCTCCTTTTGCACCTTGAAGTTCTCAATTATGAACATTTTAAAGTCTCTGTCTTCGAGCTGCTCTTTCCTGAGATGGTCTTTCGACCAAATAGAATTGTCCCACTCTCACTATAGTCCTTCAGGTGAGGGTTAACTCCCTCTACATCTGCAGCTTGCAGGCTCAGTTCGGTAGTGTAAGCATCTGTTAGGCAGCCTAGTCCACACCATGTGCATGGCTTCCTCGATAGTGGTTCTGCATTGGGATGATTGGTTCCCGAACTGTGTTTAATCTCGAATTTACAGAGGGCAACTCTATACAGCGAACAGCCCGTCCTTCGGGTCCCTTAAATAACAACAACCACTGCATACTCTCATTGACGGTGCGCAGAAAAAAAGCTTGCCAAGCAAGTATTACCTTTAAAACTGAGCAGTCCGGGATATTTTCCCGTTTGGGGGAAACCGAAATTTTTCCAAATTGGGGAAAGCGTATGCAACACATTGCATAGGCCTTCTAGCCTAGCACAAAGACAATATTAAGCGTGGAACGAAAACCACTCAAAATCTTGCGTTTTTGTCAAAAACGGCGTGGTGAAACCACCGATTGAGACGTGATTTTTGGTAGCTGTAACAATAAAGTGTCACCTACCAAATGCATATTAAATGGCGTTACATTAGGGGAACAACTTCTACAAGGTGGTTACGAACTCATTCGTCTCTGATAATCTGCACAAAGAACGCATTGAACTATGGGTAAAATAGACAAAACGGCCCGTTAATAGCACCCGATAACCACCTTTGATTATTCTTCACTTATAGAATAGGAATGTGTTTTGAATTTTGGAAAACAGCACGTTTAGGCATATAAGAGGCTCCTCCCCTTACTTTTTAAATCACAGTCTTCATTTATTAAAATAGCAAATCATGGTTAAATATATAATACGTAATAAGATAGTAAGTATGACAGCATTCCTTTAATCTCACAAATGCCGTACGCTTTCATTGGCCTTGAAGAGACGAAGGGACGCTTTGAGTTCTGTCAGATCTACTTCTTTTTAAATGAAAGAGACCGGATGTGGACAAAGTGCACAATTTGCAAAAGGGGTGAAAATTCTGATCTCAAACAACCTCAGGTGTAATAGACCCTAGGCGAATCAATTGATTTAGGCCAGCTGTAGGTTGCACATAATTAACATTTAGCATGCGAGGGTAGTACTCAATGCTGTTGTCAATGGCACCAACTTTCACAGATTTTGGTAAGTTTATGAGTAAGTATTGACATGAAAGAGATCATCTTCACAGTAGACTGCAGGATTTTTAGGCCATGCAGTGTTGCGTTATACGTGTCGTAAGCCTACCCGGCTGCTTTGAGGGATGAATTATTTAATGATGGTTGTTGTATTTTGTTCTGACAGGGTCTGTTCAAATGTTGTGCTCAAATCATGAAAATTTACCATTTCTAGTCCATGTAATCGTTTCAATAAGGAAATTTGATAAGATATTCCCCCAATTTTGTTGTACATACTTTGAATTTCTACTCCCAATTTTTGTTAATTATACAGTTTATTCAATTTTGTGTTGTGGTTTTATTTGTACTGTTAAAATTTGAGTTACGAGATTCGTGGAGTGGAAGGTTGAAGGAAAAGATTAAAAAGTAGTCATTTATGGTAACAGTATTTTGTATTAAAGAACGTTAAATGTTGTCTTTAATCATAGACACTGTAGAAAGTTCATTCCTGAGCCTGTGGTGTTCCAATGGTGGACAGGTGTAGGCACTGAAGTATTGGGCCGGTGAGTCATTTATGCTAATATGACAGGAGGAGTTTATCATTGATATTGTTTAGCCCCCCCCCCCCATGAAAGCCTCTCCCCCAGTCGCCCCCCCCCCACTGGAAGTTAAGGCTGTTGAGAAAAACCGGCTATACCTTTTCACCTTTTACCCCACTCAAATTATTGTTGGTGCAGCTATTTCGACCTAATCCATCTCATATTTTCGGGAAGAAAACGGAACAAGATTGATTTTCAATGCCAAATTTCCGCGCGCTTCGCGCGCATTTGTCAACTTGAAAACTCCATATCTTAAAACCATTATTTGGGCAATATTACATTTATTGTGACCAAAGTCCTTTTACAATAAAAGTACATCTTCGACCTCTGCAGGGACCTAGCATCAGTAGAGAATCTTAGAGCAATATGATAGCACAAGTAGTATACACGGTAACATTCGTAGAATGTACTGTTTTCGTTACACATTTTTTACGAGTGCCTTGCCACAGCCAAAATATCACAAAATAATGATAGTTTCTAAGCATAGGCCAGTTAGTTGAAGGATCCGAGATTGTGTATCTCAGTTACCTTACCGTAACACAAAAATTTTCAGGTGAGGAGTTACCCCTCCACTTAGACAACACACCTTTCCTTTATAGTCAATGAAACTACTTGCAAAAGTTTTCCAATATATGATCTGTTCGAAAATTTATTAACGATAGCACCATTTTGAGTCTAAGCCATCTTAAATGAACAAAAGTTTCAAAAATGTCTTCTTTTTTGTATACACCACTCATTTTTCTAATGTATTCATTTGATTTGTAGAGGCTGTTGATTGGCAGTTGTGGTAGCCCAATAAACTGGTGTCTTATGCCGTACTGAGGCGTTCAGTTGGCTGATTCTCCCGCATCTCGCTCGCTCCCCCTTGGGCTCGCAATTTTTCAAAGATATATTGACTCCTTCCCAACTTAAATTTCTTACAGTCGCAATTGGATACACAGTGTTAACTCTTAACAAATTCATGGAACTTCGGGAAGTCTATTAGATAACGCAGTTTTAACAGATCGTGACATTGAGAGTGAAAAGATTTATGATTAAAAACGGCAATGCGGGATTAGCCCTCCCCCGTCAAAATAGACGAAAACCCGTTATTTTCACCTTTATGAAATGACAAACGTATCACACCCCTCTAAGTATCCGGATAATGGGGAGTATGCATAATCAGAAACGCATATCGTTACTATTTTCATATAAAGTACCAACTCCCAAATTACAAACGGTCAAAGCCTTCTTTTCCCAACTCGAGAAAGTCCAAATCCATTCAAATATAGTCCCCCTCTTATCTATCGAAAGCTTTTTAAAAGTCTACAAACACCAAATATGTAGAAAAAGTACTTTTTACAAGTAATCTGTACAGCCAAGTGTAAACCGAATATTTATTGTTACCAACGTACTAACGTACCGGAAGAATCTCTTTTTACCTGAGAACCAGTGCCTTGGCGGCAAGTCTTTCAATCGACCTTATATAAGGTAATGATAGTATAGTCCTGGCTAGAGTGGTCTGTTTTCCGGGCTGAGGAATAAAAATAATAACTTCGAGGCTATGTTTGCTAATCGTCAGCATTACATAATCATTTGCAAAATCAGGACGATGAATATTTCGCAAAAAGTGACAGGGTTTCATTTTTTATGTGGAATTCAGCCAATAATCTATCACTCCCACGACTTTTATCATTTTTCATATTTAAAGGGCCATCCAGTGTTCCTGAGAGGCACTGGTGTAGGAACCGAGAGTTACTGAGGCAACTCCAAATAATACCACTTTCAAAAATGAAACTGCCCTGGCTGCTCTTTCCGAAAATAATTTCACTGTACAAACGCAGGAATTAAGCCATCGTCAGATTGCTATCAAATTCACACAAAAGGAAAATTACGTTTTCTCAAAATTTTTATGTTTGCCACATAGCAGAAGGTGGAGGTTGACGGTTGAGCAGTATATTCCTTTGACACTCAAATATGAATGGTCTGCGTATTTCATGTACCAAAGTCACTCTTCCTTACATAGACTAGGGAATGAACGGGTAGTGACAACTTTATGGAATGCTTGTAGTAGGCTACTTCCTTTGAAATCTTGTTAAGTACCTACTTTCTCTTCCAAATTCTGTAGCGTTAAGTATTTGCCAAATCAATAAAGGAGGTATAAGCACGGAGCTAATACTTAAACCAGGTAGTAGCTCCATGGTATACGGTAATTCAAGAAGGGAAATTACGATAATTTCTATGTCAATTGATCTTTGAACATGGCTCTGTGGGCGGTACAAAAAAATATGTGTATGCGAATTTCTGTACATCAATTTACTTTAAGTGCGTTCTTCTAACGGGAAGTTATTGAAATAAATAAGAGGTCCATTGATAATCCTTTTTAGCTTCATGTCATCACTGAATGGTATCTGTTATCGCATTAGGCGATAATGTATAAAGTTTGTGTCATGCTTGTTCTTACTAAGGTAGCTTTATCAAACCACAAAATATATGTGTGCGGGGGTGGTACTCGGGTGATTCCGAGTGGTAAGGATGAGTACGGGTGAGTACGTGTGGGGATACCAAAGCTAACAACAAAGTGTTTTCCCTAGTTCAGTTGTTTATCAGTTGTTTATCAGTTGTTTATCAGTTGTTTATCAGTTGTTTAT
>WURT03655646.1:0-12189 GCA_009936505.3 Holothuria glaberrima
GTAGGAGGAGTATACAAGTAGGCTACTGAATATGTAGGACAGCATATCAGGTGTAGGCCTATTGAACCAATGATCGGAGGCTAACACTTGAATTTTTACCGTAGGGCCTTTACAAATTGTAGCAACTAGAGCCTAATAAAAGGGTTTCGGTTTTATTTAAATATTGGCCCTTCGAATTTCTCAAGGGCCATTTCAGTTCACATCACAGCCTCGCGAAAAGCCTGCGGGCCTTCAGTTGATAACCTAGTGACACAAGTTGACAATGAATAATGACCAAGCAATATCCGCAGCAGTGTTGTGTCAAGCACGTCCTTACTCAATAACGTTATAGCACCGTCGTATCCTTATAAGACCTGGAAAAGGTGCGTAGTTTTTGGCCAAGTAGTGTGCACAACATGGCCAAATTCGACAAAAGCCAAGCTGTCACCTGACTGTGTGTATAAATACAGATCATATCACTACTGTACATGCAGATGCTGTAGAGAGTTGAAGAATTCAGCCTCAAATTTTTCATCCCTTGCCCATTGAATTTTCAGGAAAGAAAAATCTAGGAATCCTTTGCTGAATACGACCTTCCGGTAGAGCCAAAAGGGCGAAAGGTAGAGTATTTCATGAATTGGTGGGACCGTTGGGCAATCGGCGACAATTGGACTTAACTGGATGCCAGTCTGTCTACAATTTGCAAAATTTTGGCCTCAAAGTTTACCGCCATGGCACATTGTTGGAAAGGTGTGAAATGGCGGGTATATCAATTGGCGGGAACCTCCATTCGCGCCTTCGTGAAACAATTGATATGAAATATCAGAATGCAAAAAACCATGATCAGATAAACGAGACAACAGTTGTATACATCGGCATTGCTGAAAGTTAAACGTGTATTGGATTTGGTATGATCGGAGCATAGTAAGGAATAGAAGGCCGATGGATCAGGCAGCTGAAGAGGTATTTACGATTTACAGGGACTCAGGTAGGCATATTCTGGTCGAGTCGTCCTGTCAGGGTAGGGAATTGTCAGAGCACCTGGGTCAAAGTAGCAAAGAAATGGACAGAGTTGACTTGTGGGCCTATTCCAGTTTACAGTCTGAGGTTTCACGTATAATGGTTGCATCTAAAGATTTTACGCGGTAAAAAGAGAAAAAAGGTGGTCCTCACCCAGGGATAAGTAAAGTCACAATTTAAAACATAGGCCTATATCTGAGATACTGGCGAAGACAATTCAGAAGAAGTAGGGCCAAAGTTGCACTCTAAAAGAAGGGGAGAGAAGAAGTGGGGCAAAAGTTGCACTCTAAAAGAAGGGGAGAGTTTTTTTTTCAAGGGCTATTCGCGGGCAAGGGGTGTTGTACTTGACAGCCAAGCTGAGGTAACTTTTGAAAAAAATATACTGCGAGAGGCTTTTTGTTACTGGTAGAATCATTATGAAGTCTGCAATAAAGGAAAACCCCACACTCAGTGAGATTCAGTAGCTTTCTGGCTGTCTGGACTTGGAGGGCGTCCATCATCACAATTAAGGGGAAACAGTTACACCTTTGACTCTGTCATCTTATTGAACCGGCACAACAGTACAGATACAGCAGAATTACTTGTAGCGAATCTTGACAGTGAACGGGTCTCAAAGAAGTTTAAGATTGGAGGCATGGAAAGGACTTCCACTTTCGGCAATGGGCCAATGTCAGTCAATGGAACAGAAAACTCCGTTTTTCGTACGCTACTTCGGTATGATCGATAATGGATGCAGTGGCCGGGCAGTATATCCAGGAGTCCATTCTCTCAATAGTAGGCCTCTACGAAAATAAGAGTGAGAGCATATGGGTCAACTTGCAAAACAGCAAGGGAAGCCTTGCGAAAATGATTGGCCAGCCATTCGGTTGGATGACGCTTAGAGTTCTAACTGTACCATACTTGGGCCTATCTGAATAATTTGCTCGTGAATACGAATCTGTAAATGGAATTATAGTCTGGGAGCCACAGAAGTGGAAATTCTGGAACTCCTACAGATTCGTTTTCTTTTTAACTTTATACGCTAAATACCTTTCGGGCGATGCATCACAGGGTCACGTCGGGCTAGCTTGTCAAGGACGTTCTGAAGGGGACTCTAATTGCCATCTTTCAGCTTTGTACTCCTGGTCCCGAAGAATGCGGCGAATATTGAAGTGTCGCGAAGGACATAGAAATAAATATGATCGACTACCTGTCGCTTTTTTGAAGACATGTGCTTGTACCTTCGAATAAAGCACATCGTGGTAACTTGTATGGTTCAGCCCGTACAGATAGGACCGCTATGTTTAAACTGAAACTCATGGTTCAAGTGGAGCCTTGGGTACTTTGGTTGACTATTATCAAATGCGGATTTCTGGTGAGAAATTATCAATCAGATAACCTTTCGTCAGTTTGTCGTGAGAGAGGGGAGGTACTTGGATAAAGCGTTCTACTTTTCTAAAAATGTCGACCGTCGATACAGATGGATTACACAGGTTAACCCTTACCCCACGTTGAGACCAGTCAACCAACTGTAGTGGCAGTTTGATGATAGGCTGCAGGCTGATTAGGAAACTTGCCAGATGGACTATTTAGACATGGGGGTCCAGTTGTTCAGGATAGGATAATGGTGATTGGTAGCAATTTACCTAGTAATTTACTGTTAAATATCTCGCCCTTTGATCTGGCCGATCGGTCTGAGTGGTTAGTCATAACCCCAATGGAGCATGTGTTTTATGAATGTAACGCCGTTTGGGAGAAGTTGGGGAATCGCTGCGCAGCCTCAGTTGTTGTTCCTTACATTGGATGGTTTCAAGACGAACAAGGCCACCCTGAAATAATTCAGAGGGTGAAGAGTCTCAGTGATCACGCCGGGCTTCTTTTGGCACTTGTTAAAATCTTAACGTTTTTATTGAAAGTATAACATTTGGCCTGCAATCAACCACCCTTTAGGTCTTCAACATACTGGTTTAACCAGTGTTCAGAATGATAAGCATGGCTTTTATACATATCTCTGGTAGTAACACATGTTTAATTGATAACTTGAGTGTTAGCAAAAAAACAATAAAAGAAAAGAACAATCTTTATTTTACTCTTCTTTTTTATTTTCAATCTTTTCTTGTCAGCCCTCATCAAAAATGGTGTAATAAATTTACCATCAAATTCCATGGGCTATGCTTTCTTAGATGCACACATTCAAACAAACAAACAAACACACACTATTTTTCATACATTTTTTTCATACATAGGAAAAAGTTTTTTTTAACTTTTAATTCCTAGTTCAAGCAACACACATTTCGTACCAAAAATTGTCTTTGCATTTATTGTGCATGGTGTGAGGTCAAGTGAAATGTCTTGTACCCTGACAACAAGAATCCTGTGTTTTGTTTGGATGGTAATATTTTTGGCAACAGTATCAGCTCTTACCTAAGATAAGATGTGTATGTGATACAAGAAGCTCTCTCTACCTTTTGTCCCTAATAATAGTTTCCATATTCACAATGGCTGGAGACACTACACTTTGACCACTGGCCATCATTAGCAGGCTACACAACCTGTCCACATGATTTATGATTTTATGAGGTTTTTTTCACAAATTCATAACCAAGCAAACAGATCTGAAGCAAGACTTAACGCCAGAGCAACTATTTAATTACTTTAGTTTGAATATCAGACTGTTCACTCCTGGGATACACCATGTGTAAATTACAAGAGCATTTGTCCAAGTTACAGTAATATCAAGGTAGAAATTTTAAAATATCATCTTTCATAGATGGTTCTTGACTGTGTCAGTCATTAATGATTTCTCACTGGATTTCTGCATATTTTCCAAAGCTTCTTTCATAACAAGGTATTTCATCTTTTGACTTAAAAATTGAAATCTCATTACCAACATATCAATGTATGCTATTAAATATTTATAATTTGGAGAACAAATTTTACGTAAATTACTGCATTGATATTGAATTAAAGTGATATTCACACTCTTAGCATTATGTAAAGTCTAATACGATAATGTTCAAGATATAGTTCCGTGGCACATTAAAGTAACTGTCAGACAATCTCAAACACTGACAAACACGTGTTAAAAAACATTATATAACCCTCAAAACTCTTATGAAATGGATAAAACCATCAGGCTAACAATCATTTGGTAAGAACAATGGTCTGTAACATACTGTAACTATTCCACTTTAAAAGTTCCATGCTAAATCAGCTGGCCACTTCATCACAACACCCTATGCAGTAATTCCAAACACGGCATATGAATATTCAATGGCTATAGCAAAAACAGGAACAAAATCATGCAATTTTGGATTTTTATAAATGCTTTGCCAACACATTTCAAGCAAGGTTAAAACAAAAGTTAGTTGAATGCATCAAAACAGCATAAAATACATATAAATTTATATTTTTTTACACTTTACAGACAATACTGTTGCCAGCCCCTTCCACTACTAAATCCAGCTGACACTCAAATGCTGGACTTCTTTTAGACAACCTTGCTGCCTTTAAAAATTCTTCATGGTCTATGTTTCCATAAAACCATACTAATACAGAAAAGGCTTTTTGTAATGATATGTCACATGTAATGTCTCTTTGTGAATAAAATTAATGAATAATGCATATTCAATGTGCTCTTCTGCATATTCATAGCTGCAAATAATGATATCACTCAAAATGATACAAATTCATCCCTTAAACACAGCATTGCCATCATAGGCTGTTTACACACTTATACCATCTTTAAATGCAAACAACATCTTCTTGTTTTTAACTATTCATCCCCTTTTTGAAATGTGTCAACAAATTCCACGGATGCCAAAAAACAACATCAGCGGGTAAACTGGTAACATAACCTGTACATTAGACTCGTATAGAAATTTCACACATGCACTGCAAACTGTACAGTTACAAAATAACTTGAAAATATATGAAAGTCTATCAAGTTACAGGTATTAAGTAACCAAATTACTGATGGGATTTTCCCATTCTTTTATAGCCCACTCTGGCAACGGTCTCTTTCATAATGAAATATGGTTGAGGAAATGCCCTTCACGAGCCTTTTTGCATCAATTGCTCCATTCCATTAGACAAGTGTAAATCCTGAAGCATTCACAATATTTAAAGACAACTGAAATCACACATTTAATCATTTAAGTTTCTGAACTAATAAGTATTAACTGAAAAATATTCAGTCAATTTCTATAAAGCCTAATGGAATTCATATGATCAAGTACTAGAGAGTATTGGGGAAGAAATTCACATTCTAGCACTGGAAAGAAAAAAAAACTTCAAACAAAATGAGTGATGATTTAAGCCTCACATTTGCAATCTCACATTCTTAGAAACTGATCTAAAAAGGTTCGAGCAGGTTTTGATTTGGACATCAAACCCTGTAACAGCTATCCCAGGCCCTAAATTGTCACTAGACATGACATATAAAAGTGCTCCCAACTTGATATTTCATCATACAGCCCCACTGGGTGATTCGCTTTTCAAGTAATGGTCACTCCCTCGACCTTGATACTCAAGGGCACATTGGTAACCTATCTCTTCAATTCTTCAACTTTTTTTTTTTGTTTTGTATTTTTTTACTAAATTTTAAGGCAACAGATGTTCTGTCCATTGTCCTATGGCCATATGGTACAGGAAGAAAATGATACAGGAATATTTCATCCATAAGACTGTACACTCCAATTTTTGTTGTAAAACAGGAGAAATTATTCCTAAAATATATGCATAAAAGACTATTTACAAACAGTACTGGTTTTGTAAAGTACACAACAAACAAATCGAGGTTCCTGTCCGAAAAAAAAAGAGATTTCACTTGAGGTATCACATGCTTGCTATGGTTATTTCCTCCATAATCACATTTGAACCTTACATATTTTATTGAGCCATAATGTTTATCAGCAGTCATTTAGCAGATGCCAGTGTGAGTATTAGAATTATGGTTGTTTGTCAGAGGAAATTGTCAATGAACAAACTTTTAAGAATGTTAAGAATATAGCATTATATATAGACAGTGAGGAATATATCCCTTAAAGTGTACATCGACAACTCATGCACTTGTCAACTTTAACCACTGCTCCTCTTTCCTCCCCCATACCTGGGAATAGCAAGGCACTTAAGTAGGAATATGTGATTTACGGAAACGAAATGAGTAGTTTCATTCCTCGCAATATCTGAAATAAGTCCCAATTGGGCAGGAGATCATTTGGCTACATATTGTGGCTAATATCTATGCAAAATCTCGGCACAGTTTGAGTCCCCCCCCCCCCCAAATCCCATGAATTTTCCCCACTCATTCCTTATAATGCACATCCCATCTAACAGTACCACAAAATTTCTGCTATAGCAGGGACTGAATAAACAGCTCATCCCCACCAAGTGCTGCAACAGCCTTGCTATCACCCAATATATAGGGCAATGGTTACAGTTGATGAGTGCATTTAAATATTTTCACATCCCATTTCATAAACCCTTTTATTAACAAACTATGTATATGTGTGTCTAAATCATCAACGGTTTGGTACTGAGGAATATTTTCTCTTTTTAATCCAATGAAAATCACATTTTACATCATGAATGGTTTCCTTGACAACTGGTATTTTAAGTAAACCAGGCCAATATACAATGAGCGAGGGGTATTAATTCACAGGTGCATTATTTGTCAAGTAATTTTCTAGCAAGCTGTGAAATAAAATTTCAGACATTCTTCAAAGTCAACAAGATGTAAGATCAATGTCCAAAAGACAAAAAAAAAAAAATGGCATTAAAACCTTAAATTTCTTCAAATAATTGTACGAATAACTTAAAAATCATGTACGAAGGCATAAGTTTGAGCCTACAGATTTACAATTCTTTAAAAAAACCCACCACTTTTCCTTCCCTTAAAATTTTTACAAGGAGTTATTAACATGGTAAGGAACTCATGTTTTTAACTTGCAGTTATTTCACTACTGATATTCTAGAGTGAAGTTCCCAACATTTTTGTCCAAAGGTGCCCAAAAGCAAGTGTGAGGCAAGAATATTTTAAGTTCAGACAGAAAGAATGGACAGCTTACTACACATCCCATTATGTACTAAGTATCAAACATTCCATGATACAATAAAGGACTAATGCTAAAAATGTCAAAGTTTTCCTCTTTCATCTGAGTACTTAATTTTTGTATATAAAATGTAAAAATAGAAAATGTAAGGCATTTAACAATTTCTTAATAGTCTCTGTAATTTGAAAACTAACTTAATTATCTGTATAGTATCCTACTTCCAAGACTTTCAATTAAAAAAATGCATACATCTAATTTTTGAAGACAAATTAATGGCTTCTTTTTGGTTACGTTTAAGGTTCACATACTTTTTTTTAAATCTTAGTTTTTGATACTTTTTACAATTTTTATAAGCAATTTTTTCGTGAATTAATTTTTTATTTGTTCTTTTTTTTTAAGCTTTCTGTAATGTTCAGGAAACATGAACCAAACCATAAAATACAGAAACACCTAACTTTCCTTTCTTATCAATCTCCCTGTAAATGTTCATTTTTTAGCTTTATAAGGCACATTTTGCTTACTGTGTACAGTATATTTTAGAGTTCTTAAGAAACTTTAATCCTGGAAGACAAAAGTGATTCTGATTCTCACTTTTTACACCAAAACTAACACTCACTCTTTCAGCAGAACTAGATCTCCAGGAGGATAAATGATGCATTTAAAATGAATAAAGAGACTAAAGTACTGAATAGTGGATCCAGTCCAAGCATCATGTTCAACTTAAAAGCAACAGACGCTAGTCGAGTTTTAAGGCACATTTTTCTCTGTTTATAGTAAGATTCTGTTCGGCAGGTGCACTGTATGGTGAAGCATTGAATATTATCTCCTTTGTCGTATCTCTTTCTTCCAAGAAATACCCGATTAATCATAAACTTAACAGCTGCTTGATGTAATTTTAAAAGAGCCAACTCTGAGGTAATCCTGGTCATTTGAGTCTACCTCACATTACAACACTGAACTAAATGCAGATGCTTGCTGTAATATTAAAACTTTAATGGTCTTTGCAACTTTACCATTTCAGTTAACATTCTGCAGACCAAGCAAGCAAGAATACTCTACATATATTCATCTAACACACATCTACCTCAATGTTTTTAAAATCTCTAATTCATCATGTAGAAACATCTTGTGTTCCAACTTTCCAAGTTTTTTTCCTATGCAGCGCTGATGTTTTATAAGCCTGTGGAATGGCTGGACACTTCAGGTAAATTGTCTTTTCTGTTACTTGAGGTAGCTGAAAAGTTAGTTACTGTTTAAGAACTGTTATAATTTGTGTTTGTTTCATCTATGAAAGAGATTTTCTCACAAGTACTAATTTTATTCACATTTTCATCGTCTATACTTTTAAATTCCTGTCCTTGTTTAAAATATTCACCATTCATTTTCTTGATATCACCAACAATCTGACTAACCCTTCTTACAAGACACTTCCCTTCAGACTAAGTTTGTCGTGTAGTCTTATCTTTCTTCCAGTAATTTCTGTTTGTGTCTGCATTACTTTGAAATTATGTTCAGCCTTTTTAATTTTTAACACCTCTCTTACAATGTATTATGTATCTTTTTTTTTAATTTTTTAATTTTCTCTTACCAAATCTCCCTATAATGTATCTTTATTTCCAACCAATTAACCATTGGTAAGATACCAACGACACCCAGCCAACATTCACCAGTACATGACATATAAAGCCACCATAATGTCCCACACATGTGTGATTAAAATGTCCTAGTTCCAAGAATTTTAAGATAAAATAAACCCTTCTCTCCACATCTCCTTTTTGAGTTTTTGGCTTTTTAGTTTTTGTTATTTTTTTTCTTTTTTGGCCCTTTGTGCGGTGGTTAACAATGAGAAATACACACAAATAAGTATGATGAGCTTTCTCAACATATGAGATCCAACTCTTCCATTACACCCGATAAAAACTAAACATACCTTTGTCCCGTACTGCTATTTTCTATGCTATACCCATATTTCCCATCTAATATAACAAGTACTGAATAATTTCATATAGTTTTGTCCTATAAATTTTCACCTTCACCTTCCATTGACTACCTAAATCATTAAATGGCCACAAACATCAGTAGGAGATTTAATCTTTGCTAAATCACTCAAGGAATCATGGGAACTGGGAGTATAAAAAATGGCATCAGTTCTATTGTTCATACCCCCAGTTTGCATAATTCCATGAGTGCATTTAGCAATGATTTAAGTCTGCTATTGGGGACTTCTCTTGGCACTTTGCTCATAACTGTTTACCCCTAAAAGCACATTCCGACGTAGAGGGTGCTGTTGACACTTGACCATACCACTCTAAAGGGCACTGTTGACACATTACCATGTACCCAGTAAATGTTGCCTGATTCGATGGACAGGACAAACGAGGCTTAAACAATAAAACATATCTTTTATTAGTGTCCCACTAGTAAAGTTTTAATGACAAACATTATGTGATTATAAGGGTTATAGCACAACAGCCACTTGACCCAGCCTTAGTAACAGCAAATAAAACCTCACCTGTCCCTAATTATTTTTCTTATTTGTAAGATGTCAGTTGTCACTTTTTTCTGTTATTAATACCAAACCTAGAGTTCTAAAGAGAGCTATGAAAGGAACCATTCATCCTACGTTTTATGATGTTGCATAAAAATTTACTGTTCACACTTATGATGCTCATACTGGAGTTATAATTAAAGCTCAAATCTGTAGGATGAACAGCCCCCTTGTGCCCACTCCCCTCCCTACAAAGAAAAAAAAGTGGGAAATCTTCAGAACTCTTCACCTCAGACAGAAATCATAGCACAAAGAATAGTTTTTACTTTCTGAGGACCATCAAAATTTTGTTCCTTTTTTTGACCCCTAAACTATGTTTCAAATCAACCAGCCATACCAAAACTTGAAAGGAAAACTTTTTTTTTTAATATATATTATTGCACCAAAGTATGTCATCCTTTCAAATTCCTGACTTCTGCATTTGAGCAGTCTGCCTGATGGAGGCTGCCAGAGTGGTGGCTCTGATACTGTAACTAGTGGGAACTATGTCCAAGAACATATTAAGACAAATATTCTTAATGCATTGGGTCAGTAAACACTACCATGACAGGGGGATAGGTGTGTAAAGGGAAGAGGGCAGGAAGGGTAAACATTTGTCTCCGAGTTCACTTTATTCGTACAAACACTAACTGATTTGTTTGACGGTGTCCAGATTCCTCCTCATTCTGGAGAGATTCTTTCATCACACATCTGGGTAACATCTTTCTGCCACTCTCCCCATAAGAAACCATAAGTTCAGACGAGATGAACAATAATCCTCTTGAAGCTATTGGTCCAACCAGAATATTCCTCTGGGTGCAAAGCTGTAAAATTAAATACCTAACACTTCATAGGAATTTAACCACACCTCGCGCAGATATGTAATACGATTTAAGTTCCATGTATATTCAAATATTATCCTTGAACAGGGCAAGTAAATTGGACATCCACTAAGGCTAGAACTTTCCGTCTAACTTTGCGAAAAGCAGCAACCCAGCAGGCGGAGGGTCTTTGCTATTTTTTTTAATTCAAAATGTTCAGGTGTAGAACACTCCCACTTATGTAGTATCAACAGCGCCCTCTACAACACCCACAATCAGCAATCATGGACAATGATTGGCACTTGACTGGCATTTATAAACATGTCCACTCCATGTACATCCGTTGGTGTCGTAGGTTGGCTCTCCATGTCCTTTTCTGACTGCAACGAAGAACTGTGTTTTTGACTGATGGCTTCATTTGTTGGTTCAGGCTCTGTTAATGATTGTGCCATTGAGAAAATCTTCGTACGACACTCCCGCAAGTATTCCTGTTTGGGTAAATGTAAATTTTAAAATGTAATGTGTGAAACAATATGCAAATGCATTTTTTCCCTTTTTTTATTGTTTTATTGAGGGCGAAGGGAAGCAAGATTTATAACCTTTTCCGATGACTCAGATATATAACAGAGAAATGTAAAATTTGCAAGTTTAATTGGTGTGGTTGCATATTGAAGGTTTTCACATTCCAAATATACTGTGATCTAGGTTGGCATCCTAAAATATGTAACACCCCTAGAAGCCTGAAAATTCTTTGTTGCCAGAAGAATGGCTTTTTGTCATATGCTAAGAAAGAGGGGAGGGAGGGGTGGAAGACTGGGGTGTAACATAGGGGGGTACAGGCAGTAAAAAAAAAACCTAAGGCTTTTCCAGCTTCCAACACACACTTTGGAGTGATCACAAAATGGCAAAGCTTTTCTTTGTCTCTACCTATGTTTAAGTATTTGCTTGATATCATTTTTGTGTATTTCTCCTTTTGGATGGCCGGCCCACCTGACCTTGATAGTTAATAGCTCCTGTTGGGTCTCGCACATTTTTATTTTAAAGTTCTTGTAATAGTGCCCACCTTGTGTGTTATAACAAAAAAAATAGAGAATCATGATGGAAAGAAAGTATCGTGATAATTATGAAAAAAATGAACAATTACATGTAAACAGTTTTTCATTCAGCCTATACTGGTCTTAAGTTGCAGGCTGGCAGTGCAAGTACATTGTCATGAGCATAAGAACAGGAAGCCGTCTTTTTCATGAGGAGTACAAACTTGAAATAGCCTAGTGGCACAGCTAAGGGGGACTGAGAGGGGAGGGGGTGACTAACCCACTGGGAAATCTTAAGTGAAAAATGTGATGGCCCCATATTTTAAGCCCCCCCCAACACAAAATTGTGGGGGCCTTTCAGGATCCCCCTACTGTACACAGTCAAATTTCTTAGCTACGCTTCTACATTAGCCACAGCGCACAGCTTCCAACATCCATGTTCTATTTCAAAATTGAGTACAAAACCATTCCCACAAGTACAATTGTAAAAGAATTGTGTAAAATCATGAGTATGCGTACATATTACACTCACTACAAGTCGATATTCAGAAATGGTTCATGAATTCAGATAAACATCTGATTGCATGTGTACCTCATAATATATAGATACAAACACATACAGAGCAGTAATACCCAAGTTACTAAATGCCGTTTGTAAAACCATGCCTTGCACTATCTGTAGGGTGGAGTCTGATGAAACAGTAAGCCATGCGGTTAAGTTTAGATCATGTGACTGTACACACTACTCACTGTACTACACGTGAACAAAGTACTAC
>WURT03655657.1:0-18659 GCA_009936505.3 Holothuria glaberrima
CACCTGAGGACCCCTGAAATCTATTGTTCTGACACCTGAGGACCTCATCTTGAATAGAAAATGTCCTCACCTTGTATCAAATGTTGGGTCCATACACACGCATACATACACACGCACACACCCGACATCACAATCGCAGAGATTCCTTGCCTGCCTTTGGCAAGGAATCAAAAATGGCAAAATATTAACAAGTTTTAGGGACATTTAATTAATATTATACTAAACAAGACACAAAACATATTACATGCAATATGAATTGTTACTGCAACCATCAATTTTTTTGTACTACTTGGAAACATCAATTTTATATAGGCTATACAGTCCATGTACTGCATACACAATTATTGCACAAGAGACATATCAGAATCGATGAAAAGAAAAGAAAGTCAAGAAAACAATAAAGTGAAATATAATTCTGGCCAGTCATACAGATTAGAAACTACTGTACTGTAGAATTTATTGTAGAGTTACACAAATAACTTGAAGAATCAGGAATGCCAGTTCTTTCTAATGATATGCTCTGATAGAATAGACAAAGCGATGCTGTTTATGACTTAATTATTGAGGTAAAAATTCTTTAGCAATCATTTGTGTAGGATCCAGAAACAGTGATTACTGCAGTGGAATACTTTCTAAACAAAAAATTGAGCTAAAGTGAAAATGTGAAAGAAACAAAAGTTTAAAGGCTGATTTAATTCACCTTTAAAGGGGTATTACTATAATGAATCATCCATCATATTGCATCACTGGGCAAGGAATCAAAAATGCACGCCCATCCTACAGTTGTTACAAACATCAAACTTACTAAAACCAAGACAATTCATTCCCCTTAATATAAAAATATTTCTGCAGGCCTACAAATTAGATCACAGCATTACTAGTATACTAGTATACTGTATACTTGGTAAGTTAAAAATATTGAACTCCAAATGGGGGGCATCACTTCCAACAGTCAATTAAACATACCGACCGACACTACTGACGTAACAAAGTCAATTGTCATTCATGTTTCCCACATTGTTTCCCCTAGATCCAGTGCCTTGTATAATAAAACATCAGCATAAATCTTCAAGAATTTGCCCAGCTCTGTCAACTTTCACAAATTTCTAATCCCATTTTTTACAACAATGAGCCAAAATGGCAATTCTAACCTAGACTCACACAAACTAAATTTATACCATACAGGTCTACTACATTAAAAACATCTATTTCAGGGAAATAGCTCAGAGATGCAAGTATATATTCACTTCCTCATGGAAATTACAGTAATTACCCCAGGGTTATGTATAACATCCCTTCTGAGAGCAATAACCTGCATTCTGATACGGTTGTCATGGCCTCAGCCAATCACTGAACACCGTAAAAATACACTCATTAGAATTTGTGTGAGCTACTGTCCAAGCAGTCAAGCTGAGGTTACTGTATTTGTGGACCAAAATAGAAACAGGATATCTACTACTGTTACTGTATATTGTATGATACAGTACCTGGGAGTAGTGATGAAAAGCTCCCTAAATATTCCTGTAGGGTTCCTTCTATTTTTATTTTTAGTGATTATGAGGTCACTGACAAAGCCTTTATCAAACTTCCTTTCATAGTGAGATTTTCATCAGCTTGTAGTAAAAACAGGGAGCCTGCTTACCGTTCTGCTCATTGATTATTTTACTCCTTTTTAATCTGCTGCAGTGTGAAGGAAGTAATGTGACAGAACACGGAGGGTTCTCTGTAATGGAAATTATCTTGTGATTGACGGTGCCTGTACACCTGCCAATATTGCAATCCCAGAGGAGAGAATATTATGAATGTCTGTCTTTAATGTAGGACTTGTAATTTGTTTGTGATCAGGTAACATATGGCCAAACTTTGCAACATCAATTTCCTGTGCATTGCAGAAAAACATGCAAGTTATTAAGATGTGCCACTACAATGATCTACTATTTTCATTGCCAAACAATTGGTGCAAATTTTCCTGTTTACATCTCATTATATATAATCATTCCTGCAATTAATATAAATTTGCCCTGTATACAGTATGTCTAAATTTATGGATAATTTAGAAATTTAGATAACAAAATGATTCCTCTTAAAACAGACCAGTTGGAAAGTACTTTATGCATGTACAGGTAAAATCAGTAATAACATTTATTTTCTTAAAAACATGAGCACAGTTGTACTTCAGTAGTCAATAGACCTCACCACCTACTGTACAAGTATAGTATACAGTACATCACAGAACAGTTTTATCAAGAAATGTACTGACTCTTTGTTAATTTTCATAAGCATGATTTTTAGAATCTTTATCTAAGGCCAACAAATTAGAGATAACTGAGCAAGGTAATATAACATTACTACAACCTCTACCTGTATTAAACTCAGTTAAAAAGCAGTCAACCCCAACTTGAATTCGAATGACCCAGTATCGCAATTCATGTTCAAATGCCTTTTTCACACCATGTGCCAATATTTTTCTACCAGTACTGCATTGTTATATTTATGTAAATTAGTTCCTTGGTTTACACTTAAAAGAAGGGTTTAGGTTTAAATGAAGTTTTGATATGTGAGAGGCATACTTTTAGCATTCTGGTGAAATTTGCATTGGAATTTGTTTTGCTGTTCTTGAGATATCAGCAGATGTAGTATATTTGTCACATTTTCAACCCAAAGTGAACTTGGAACAAGCAGATGTGACATTACAGCCTCACATTAACAGCAGACTTTAATGATTGCTATGTATTATGGGAACTGGGATTATAAACAATGGACTATTAACTAAGCTCTAGCGCTATTACTGTTTTGTTTTGCTCCCAATTCCCATGCTCCTCCTTTTGTATACGTGACAAAATCATTCAAGTCTGACATGAGCTCTTTCTTTTTCTTTCATCTTTACAACTAATTTCCTCCATTACAGTACATTATGATATTGTATGTGAATACATGAGAGGCATCTAAGGAGTTTACATACTTCAAATTCCCTATAGGAAGTTCATATCCCTACAGTATAAATATCAAGGTCATAACAGCAGATTGAAAAACAAAGAAAACAAGGCATTGCTCATCAAAATGAGATGATACAACCTCTGCTTATGTCTGGCTTACTTTAGGTCACAAACATAGTAACTTCATTTGCTGAGATCTCGAGAAAGTACAAATGGCAACTGAATTAAGTTTCACCACAATGCTTACATAACAGCTTTGTTCCATTTTGACACAATGCAAATGATTTTAAAGTGCTTAAAACATTTTAATATTCTGTGTTAATATTTGGAAAAAAACTTTTAAGATACATGTGAGGGAAATAAGATGGGATTTGCAAGATTTATTTGATAATTCAAAATAAATTTTGGGCAAATGCTTGCAGTATCCTCTTTAAAATGATTTTGTACCACCTTGCTAACACACATTTGTATTTGATGTTTCAGGGTACATACACAAATGTATAGGGGAATGTGTACCCCGAAAACAATCATGGTAAAGTTTGGGGTACCCAAAAAAAGTACCCCAAAAGGAATATGTACCTTGAAAGTTGTACAGTATGTACCTTCATTTTTGTCCCCTGAAACATATCAAACATGTGATCCAGCATCCATGTCCCTCTCAACATCTGAATGGATCCTTAAAACCAAAGATCTTCAATGAAATATTGTTAATAAATTTTACATCCAGCCATCATTTCAAAACAATTTTCATCCATCACTCATTGCCTTTTCACTGGACACGGTACAATATTTTATAGTGAAGTTCCAGCAAAATCGGCAGATGTGCACTCTTTCTACTAAATCTCTTGAAAACCACTTTCAAAATTTGCAAGAGCTATAAATCTGTACTGTACATCTAATGCACAAGTACTGCACTCAACAACAGAGCTTGCATGGATGACAACATCCAATTATAATGCAGGTTGGAAAATCCAGCTGTAGACAAGCTGCACTAAAATTAGTTCAAAAGAGCACAGCACAGCGTGTGCACATGAACTACCTATTGTACTGTACTGTACACCAGCTGCATTCATGAATCTACAGTATTACATGAGACAAACTATGCAATGGCTATATCCTCTGAAAAACTGCTCATGCATCTGAGTTCGACTGTATGGTACCCTTTCGATGATCCCAACTGCAGTAAGAAATCCAGTAATCTCTCAAAGCTTGAAGCCACTTTTACAATAACAAAGTACAGCGGATGGGCCTATACAATTGCTCACACAATATTACAGTATATACTTTATACATGCAGTATGGCGCACATCCCACATACTGTATTGTACAGTAGGACTTTCAATATACAGTACTTTACCAACAAGTCCTATAAATGGGCCACGTACTGTTATACAATCAGGGCTGGAAAAAAATTATTATTTCCCAGGAAGGGAGTTATGTTGTTCACAATTCCTTTCATATTCATTTGTGCAAATAAGTAAATTTCCTTCTACTGTAATTGATAAAATTTTCCTCCAAATATCAAAATTTCCTAGGAAAGAGCCTCCCAGCTTCCCAACTTTTTCAATCCATACAGTACATTCAGTATGAGACTATGAGCATTGTCATACAGTATTTTCAATAACCTTCTGTAAGAGGTACAGGTATACGTCTTATAAGGACAGCTGCCACCTGCAGGTATCACCTTTGGGGACGAGTAATTCTGTTGATACATTACCTGTATGCATGTGAAGTAAAGGTGATAGTTTCATAATTTAGGTTAACACAGTTGGGGGATCCATACCACTGTGTCCTGAATGCAAACCAGCATGTTTTGGTAACATTTTATTGGTGGTACTAAGGATTAGATATGTCTCCTGGAGATGATCTGCAGGTTTAATAGGATCAGCAAGGTACTGCAAAGGAACTAGTACACATGAGTTCTGTATAAGGTTAGTTAGATGAAGTTTTAGGGCACAGTTTCTAACCAATTGGTTTAAGTCGGGCCAGCCACGGCCTTTTTTCCAGTTGTGGCTCACTGGCTTGTCTTCCCTACTCCATTGCTTATGCTGAGTTCTGTTTAGGGAGTTTGATACATGGGTGTGTGTTACTTCACAAGGACTCCAAGGAGGCCTAAAGTGAAAGTACTGCCTACCGTACCCTTCAAATGTAATGTCTCAGTAGGGAGTTACCACGTCAATGGCATCTGACATACTGTAGCAGTTGCCATGTCAACGGCATCTGACCTGGAGGATGCCATGTACAGTAAATATGACACTGACCTGGGGGTTGCCATGTCAATGACAACAGTCTGATCTACTGTAATAAGGTACTGTAGTTTAGGCATACATTTAGTAACTTTTTAAAATCCCACATTCCAGCACAAGTTCACAACAACAACAACAAAAGCATGCAATGCAAATTTTGACTTGTACAAATACTGTACACCCATTAACACATTCAACAAGACAGATTCTTATCTAGATATGGCCTATTAGCATGTTTAGTATTTACAGTAAACATCCCTGAAACTCCCAACATGAGTAGGTCAGCATGCAAACTACAGTGCTGCAGTTATTGACAATATACAAATTCACAATCAGTCTGGGACATACAGTGCAGTGCTGCTCAACATGAGGTGGCATGCAAATGATATTCACTCTCATGCACACAAACAATCGAGCTGGTATACCTTTCCGACATCTGTATTCTGCATCCACTTGGTGTATTGGTTTTAAAGGTTTGTGTTTCAAGTATCTCATGGGGTTATCCATTGCTAGAGTTCCTTCAACATGGTGAACCATTCCAAACTGTTGGATCTGCACATTTTCCTCCAATGTACCATGGGAAGGGGTTAATTGCTTGACAGTACTGTCTGATTCAAAAGAAGACGATCTTTTGTCCTGATTCAATGAAACCTTCTCCCTCAAGTTGCCAGGTGGGCATTCTTTTGATGGAGGGCTTCCATCAACAACACAAGGGGGCAACACAGAATTAATGTAATCAAACTGATCTTCTGCCCCTTCCTTTGAATCGTGATCGTAAAATGTTTTATGGGGAAGATCTTCACAAAGTGAGTCTTCATAAATCTCATCTGGAACCGGGGTGAAGGTCTGTGACTGGTACAAATGCTCTGACGAAAGGCTGTACAATGATTCACGGAAGACACTGTCATCCATTTCTAACGATTCCAGGGAACTCAGACTCGAGTCATCCGAAAAGTCCTCCAAGGATCGAGGAGGCAAGGAGTACACTGAGGGTTTTAAAATGGTGCTAGAGGAAGTGTACACTGGTACAGAAGTGGAAGAATTCTGCAATGCTGTAGTACAGTAACAGTTCATATTAAGTAGTGGTGGGGAAGTCATGATCCCTTTGTCTTCCACATTTTTAGATTCTGTCCTTCCTGTGAACCTCTCCAGTCTGTTGTAGCAGGAATAATTAGCATTTTCGTCTCCTCGTTCACTTGATACAGGCAAGCATTGTCTATTCACATCAGAAGACTCCAATTCACAGAAAGATTGCCGACTAGTAAAAATATCTTCCCAATCTATAAGAGGAGCTTGAGGTGTGCATTTCTCATTCACGCTGAAGGACCTCAGAGGATTTTTAATTGTTTGAGTCCAACTTATGAGATCCCCGTTTCCTGGTGTAATGCTCTCTTCCACTTCTGGAATTACATCTTTTGACTCTGGATCAAAAATTCCCAAATTTCTGACAGCTGCAGATGTCAACATCATATCAGAATAATTCAAATTTGTTGCAAAATGTCAAACAAAGAACACAGGAAAAAAATTCAAATTACTGTAAATTCTACACCAAGTATAAAAATACACCGAAATACTGCACTGTCCACTACTGTGGATGCACAAAGTGAAATGAAACGAAGAATTTGCCTGTAATTGCCAGATAAAGTTGCAGAGAATTTTCCAAACGAGAAATTAAAACTTCTGGTACCCTGATCAACAAGGCCAGTCTAGCTGAAAAGAAGTATATCAGGCTACTTTCCCTGCAGAATCACAGCGCATATTATTGATATACAGTACTTTTTACCGCATATACTACAGTACTTTTTACCGCATATACATACAGTAACACTGCCAGTGAGTGTTAATTATGTACTGTAAATAGGAGGTATACACTGTACAGTAAGGAGGGGCGAAGTAGATCTTTTTCTTGTTCTGCTAGTCGCTCAAGCTTCTATACAGTGGTTGTACCACAGGAATCTTAGAATAGACCAGGTATCACTTAACATAAGTGTTGCCACTGTACAGCTATATGTTCAACAAAGAGTGGCTGCGGGCCTACTGTACCTTTCAGGCAAGCCTAGTCTTACTGTACAGTTCAGCATCAAATTTTGATGATGAATCTGTACCATCATATCAGCATATTAACCTCACAATTAAACAATCGTAAAACACTAGTGTGCATACTATATACTGAAATTTATGTTTGTCAAAATGAATAATCTGTTAAGCAAGACTTGTCCTTCTTTTTCTAAAATTTCCTAATTCTGGATTCTTTTGAATTTTAACTTAAAGGGGCTCATTGAGTTGAAACTAATTATTTTTATGACGAGTTTGAAGGAAAACAATGCACAGCAATGCTTCTAATTAGCCTCATTACTCCTGTATCTCTTCATAACTTTACCGAAAATATGAGAAATTGTCGCTTTTGTGGACAGGAATTGCATGATTACTACCTAATGGTAAAAAAGTGTCTGGTCACAAATTTTTAATAAATGATTTTAATCATTAATTAACCTATCATTGCCATTTCAGTTGTAAGTCAGATGTGGCAGAATCTCTTAGTTTAATCATTTACCATCAAGATGTGAGTAATCTCAACAAATGTGAAGTAAAACCATGAATTTTGTGAACCAACTCAATAAGCCCCTTTAAGTTTCGAATTTTCATACCTCAAAATGTTACCTGCTGTTTACTGCCATTTTGATTTTGGAATACCTGACTAGGCTATACCTTGTACTTTTAAACTGAAAAGTGGCCACATACTACATACTGTATATAAGCTTAAATGGGTATTACATTAGCGTAGGCCTAATATTTGGTCTATACATTACATACAGTATGTCAATTTTTAAAAGATGCCTGCACTCTGCATTCATTTTACATGTCCTCTGTAACTCTTCCACAATATACTGCAAAACTTTAAGTCCCACTTACCAAAACAGGTCAACAACACAAGCATGTTCATAATAGAAATAAGTGCCACAAGAAAAAAGTCCATATTTACCTGAAACAGTAGGGAGATTGCTCTTGGAAGAATTTTCAAAGCTTCCTGGTGCACTTAGAGTTCGAAGCAAGTTAGGCACCTTGTCCACAATGCTGAGTTGTTGTCCAGGAAGGGGTGTTTTGTTGGGCTTTGCTGCAGGTCTCTGAACGTGTCTCAATTGCAATGGCAGAAAATGAGGGCGCTGAGCCTTTGGTGAATCTGGACTTTGATCTATAGGAGAGTTAATCCCTGATTCAGGACTACTTTTGGATGAATGACATTGTTTTGAGAGTACTTCAGTCCAATGGGTGACTGATTTTTCATGCAGAGAGCTAGAAATAATTTCCCTGTTACCCTGAGGAGATTTTCTTCTCGAGTCTGCCAACAAGGCAAAGGTCGTTACAGAATTGCCTGGCTGGGTAGTTTGACACCTTGTGGTGCAAAACTGGGTCCTGTTTTCATGACCAATTTTGGAAGTCCTTGATCCAGAGGATGAATTTGAAGATAAAATTGGTGAACCTGTACCATTTTGGTCTTTATTATCCTCATAGTTTTTGCTCTCTTCCATTCTGGCTGCTATTTCAAAGTTTCTGTAAAGCATGTCATAGTTTTCGGGGCAAGGGAACAGCTCAGAAGATGTAGACCTAGTTGGCGATGTTGACACTGTTCTCAAGCTCTCGTTTGAAGATGTTGTGGGTATGCTGTCATATGAATTACTTGCACTCACAGTTGACACAGACGTCACTTTCTTGAATGGAATATTTGATGGAGAAGTTCCAGGCAGGAGAGTGAAACCAGCAGATGGGTTTTTCATGCAGCTTTCAAATTCTTGAAGACTGTCCTCATCACCTTCACAATCACTTTCGATGATCAAGGGTATTTCCTCTTCATACCCGTAAGATTCCTCTTCTTCTATGTCGCTCTCGTAGTCACTTAGATTTACACGCGACAGTTTCTGGTTGAAACTTCTTTCTCTGATGTTTACACTGGGCAGAGAATCATGGGAGGTAGAAGCAAATGGGCAGTGAAGGGTTGTTACATTTGCTAAGGGAGGGGAAGAGGGATGGGCAACCAAATTATCATTTAAACTGTCTAAACTAAATGAAAAATCTTCGCAAAGGGTTCGTAGGCCAGAGAAGGTTACATGGCTTGGCTCTGACAAGTGAGGATTACTTTCAAGGGACGAGTAGTCGTCACTAGCACCATCCACCCATGGGGTGGTGTCTGTATTGTCCCACTCAAAATCAAGATCTAAATGTAGTTTCCTTTTGCCACGATGGCAATGTGGCATGGTAGACAGAGGGAAGTGCTTACGACGGCGAGTCCTGTGGTTGTTGTGTTTACTGGTATTTGAGATGCGATGACTGCAGTCCCTGTCCTCTGGAGGCATGCTGTTGGCATCTGATGTTGCCATGCGGACAGCAAGCTCTCGATGGTGTCAGTTTAAAGGACATTTCTGGAAAAGATTACAAAGAACAGAATAACATCATACTGTATGAAACAGTTTGCAAGGAGCTTCACATGACAGCAGTGGCATTTACAGTAGTAATGAGCACTATCAGCATACAATAGGGCAGGCCTTACTGTAACTATAAAGGCCCAATGTTAAGTGTAATACTGCTTGACATTAGACACACCCACCTGTACTGTACACTATTGGAGTAACATGGTTATCAACTTGTAGTACTTCAGTAGTTTCTTTCCCAAATTATGAAGAATCAGAAAGTAACACATTTCTGGGTCTCAAAAATCCTGGATATGAACTATATGCATTATACATTCAAAAAAGGTTTAAAAACTACGTGTATGCAATACTATGCTTACAAAATTCCATGGTTTTTCCATACTTCAATTCTTTGAATACATCACATAACTTTTCTATGGTTTCTGTCATTTTTAAAAAAATTACAAGATCTGATGATCATTCAGGGACACAGGAATCCCCAAACATCAAGAGGCAAAGCCCAAGAGCAGACTCCACTCAGACTTAAAGTGAGGCTGTCAGACATTTGCTTTGGGAGAGGGCATTTGCATGGATCCCTCTGATAATATATACTTTTTTTCAAAAGATGCAAGACCTACTATAGGTTTGACAAATTTGGGAGGACATAATCAAAGTCTAGGAAGTCCCCTTCACCCCTCCCCTGGATGCTGAAGCACTGCACCTGTTTGTAAAAAACTGTTGTCGATTCACCACCACCACCACCACCCCCCCCCCCACCCCCCCCCCCCCCCCCCCCCCCCCCCCCCCCCCCCCCCCACCACCACCACCATTATTATTATTATTATTATTATTATTATTATTATTATTATTATTATTATTATTGTGTGTATGTAAAAAAAGTGACTCATTTTTCACCAGAATGTAGCATTACACATCAAAATCAACAAGAATGTTTTAACAACTAAACATATAAAACTAACTGACAATGAAAATATCACATTAGAAAAAACAGTATATACCTGATGATACAGGAAATTACTTGAGAATTTTCAAACCTCAAAAGAGGAAAAACAAAAAAAAATCAAACCTTGCTTTGACATTGGCCTTTTTACTAAAGACAAAACAATGCACACTTGGCAACAGACAGGCTAATGTCTGCCATTACAGTTGAGCAAGTGCTACAGTACTCTATGGTAACTTTTATTCAATCAAAAAATCTAGACCATCTGTTGTTGACTTTTACACTTTAAAGGTTTTAATGTGAATTACTGACTTTCTATACATCATTTTATTTGTAATCTTATTTAATATTACTCCTCTTTTATATTTTAAATAATAATACTGGAATTAATTCAATTCAAAATTCAAATTCATACAAAGTATGCAACTTTAAACAAACCTTTCAGCATGAACACTCAGGTATTAAATTCCAAGGTTCACCTTCATACAGTACATGAGGTATACCATCCAAAGACTTTAATAGTCAGTTTATAATGTTAAATCTTTTCCGTACTACATTACTGCTACATGGTGAAAGGTATAAGCTACAGTACATCCTCCTGCATAATCTTCAATTACTAGCACTTACTGCAATAGTCTAGTACAGGTACAAGACAGATTTCTTGGACTCTCAAATATTAAGAGATGTGCCCTGTGTATACAAAGATTCTGAGCAATTAAATGTCACACCCTTCACATAACTGATGTAGCAAGTACCATACTAGTGTATGTACAGTAAATTGTATGTGATACTGTAGTGTAATACTAATGCAATACCTGCCACTACACACCAAGGGAGATAAACTTTCTCTCCTTTTGAGGGTTTCAAATAACTATGTACAGTACATGCTGTGTGTTGAAATTAATTACAGTGTTAACGTGACTGTACTCAATATTCTAATGAAAGCTGCTGCACTGCTACAGTAAAAAGTGAATCAAGTTAAATGGCAATATTGTTTGCAGAACCCTTTTGCAATAATGCCAGTGCAGTACATGTACAGTAGGCCTACTGTACCTGATACACTTCATACAGATTATGTATATCCATGGGTGCATAGAAAGAAGAGCGCCTACCAACCCATGCATAGGCTACCTGTTCATCATAGGTCCCTGGCTGAAATACAGGGATTGTCATGCACTGCAATTTTTCTGGGGATTGATAAGATTTTTTTCAGCAAAAGTGTTTTTTAGCACAACTGTATCAGTGTTGAAAGGGTTATTTTTGCTAGGACATACATGGTTTATATATTCTTATGGTCCAACTGGACAATTTTGAACTCTGATAGTATAGACCACATACAGTACAGTAATATCAGGACTTTTAGGCAACATTGGAAGGTAGCTGATTTCTCAAAAGGGACTACTACGAACCTTTCTCTTGAAGGTTATTCCTGTTTCAGCATTTTCACAAGAGTGCAAAATACCTTGCACGTTTTTGATGATAATAATATAAAATAACAGCATTTCTATAGCACACACTTCTATAGAAACTATATGCAGTGACACTACAAAACAACCACTCCCAGAAAAATAGTTAGAAAACTAGTGAAATGCCATCCGTAACAGGTATGTCTAAAACTTACTCACTAAAACTGGTGAAAGAACCACATACTGGACTGAAGTTCAATGGGTAAGTTGTTCCACTCCCTTGGACATGCCACAGAAAAAAGCCCCATCACCGCCTTTGTCCTAGTTCTCGATGCAAAAAAGTTAGCTATAGACCTAAAAGAGTTCCCACTTTCCATTTTGATAGAAAACGATAAAAGAGTGAACCAAAGACTGAGTGCCCCCATTAGCACATGTATACAGTAAAGGGATACGGTTCTATACATTGTGCAAGAATAATTTTGCCAAAATCCTTCTCACACAGTATTTCTCGAAATGAAATAATACCACTCCGTTGCATTTTAGCTAGACTCTTTATGTTGAAATGTTAGATTTTGTTGGAAGATACAAGCAATGTTAAGCTACATGCAAGTTTAACAAACATAATTGTGAGGTTTTTCAGTCATAAAGTCCTTCTTATTCCAATACAACACCATTTTTTACATAAATTTTTCCAAACTAGAAATTTACACTGCATTACTTGTGACTGAAAGGGCTGCACTGACAGGGTTGTGTACAGTATGTGACAGTATGTAGGCTACAGTACCGTACTGCATTTACTGATATATTTAGATACAAAACACATCAACAACAACTAGAAAGCCAAAAGACTTAGTGATTCCTTGCCATATGATATTGTAACAAGCATGAGATCCCACACAGTTATACTGCAGTACTTGAGATATCATGTTAATAATTCCAAACCTTTTGAAACCTTGTGACCTAAAATTATTTTTCCTCTCCCCTTAAAACAAAAGCCCAATGGGCATGCTGGTTCCTTGCTGAATGAAATGAAACTCAGCCATGAGCGTACCATACAAAAATTTTTAGCTAATGTGAAGTATGCCTGTATCTCTGGTGACTGCTACATGGTCTTCAACGTTGTTGGCAGTGAATGTCTACTCTCCCAAGTTTCACCAAAGTTGCACAAGACCTGCTCTATGCACATCTTGTGTTGACAAACACATTCAAGCATAAATAAATTGCTCTGAAGAAATACATTGACTATGTATATATAAAGGCATTTCAAGGGATATTCACACAGACAGTATTCAGTTACAATTTGTTTTATTCAATTAAGCAATCACAAATCATGCACGCTCAAGAGTTTCTGATCCAAATGGTCAGTAACTTACAGTAGTTCTCTTTTTAAAACTAATAACCCATGGTAGCATTTAATTAATTTCAATTTACAATTGACCAATGCATGCTCACATGGACGTCCCTGTAAGGACAAGGGCTGTCAGTCAAATAAGCTAGTGAATTTCCACAACTGTCCTCTGCTTTGTGGGCAGAGATTCTGCAATATAAAAAGCGGTATTTGATGTGGGTTTTCATAGTGGCAGAATTAAGGATAAAAATCATAATAATTTCACCTAAAATCGAGGTACTTGGCATCTCTGCAAGATGTCCCATTTCTTTCAGTCATTGGCTGAATGTGACCTTGTGACCACTAGTGACCCCAAATGACCTTTGACCTCCAATTAAAAGTAAAGGTACTATCTACTCATTACGGGCAATCTACATGCTAAGTAAGAGATCCCTCACAGGTACCCCTCTTGAGATATAGTGTTTATAAGATTATGACTTTTTTTTCCTCTGGTGACCCCAAATGACCTTTGACCTCAACAAAAAATGCAAGGGATCATCTACTCAATATGGGCAATCTACAGTACATGCTACATACGAAATACTTCACATTTATCCTTCTTGAGATAAAGAGTTTACAAGATTATTGCTTTTTTACCTCCGGTGACCCCAAATGACCTTTGACCTCTGCAAAAAACAATAGGGACCATCTACTCAAAATGGGCAATCCACATGCTAAGTATGAGATCCCTCACATTTATCCTTCTGGAGATATCGTGTTTACAAGCAATTTCCAAGGTGTTTACCATTTGACCCCTGGTGACCCCAAATGACCTTTGACTTCCACCAAAAATAAAAGGATCATCTACTCAATAAGGGCAATGTATATGCCAAGTACGAGATCCCTCTGAGTTACCCTTCTTGAGATATCGTGTTTACAAGCAGGTGTCACACACGCACACACACACACACACAACATCACCATCACATCAGATTCCTTGCCTGCCTTCGGCAAGGAATCAAAAATATGAAGTCCACTTTAGCTGTACACATGAAACAGTAATGTTCAGGATGAAGCAGTGTTTACACTAGAGTGTGGGACTGCGGGATTCCCGCAAAAAAATTGAGACTCCCTCTGAAAAATAATTAGTTGTGGGGAAATTCCTGCAATATGTTTGATACAAAGAAATGAAAAAATGTAAAGCAGCACTTGAAACATTTCAATTATACCAGAAATATTGTGAACATATTAAGAAAAACACTAAAACCAGAACAAAATTTCATTCAGAAATTACATTGTTCCCATACCCTGATAAACTCGGCAAACCTCTTTCTTTCATACAAGACCTTGCAAAGTCGATTCAATGGGCAGATTTCCTTTATGGACACTATTGGCATGATAATGAAATAATATCATAACAATGCATGAAAGGACATGTAAACTTTCGAAATATTTCAACATTTTTAACTGCCCCCCTGTATTTTCAAAATCCCCACCAAAAAATTAAGCAGGGGGAAAATCTCTCCCCCCCCCAGATTTTTGGTAAAAACTTTATTTGTAAACACTGGACTGAAGGTACTGTATACAAATGACAGTATTGCCAGGCCGTAATGAAGTGCTTTTCAATCACAACTTCAGTACTGTACAAAAGCAAAAATTTGCCTGAAAAAAAGTTAATAGGTAAAAAGAGATAAACACAGAAAAAGACGAAAAAGAAAAATCAACATGTAAAAGTTTCAAAGCTGAAATCCTGAAATAACACTGTTAAACAATTAAAAAAGGTCCCAAAAAGCAAAGCCATAACAGAGATACTGCAGCAAGAACAGATAAGGCAAACAGTTCAACCTCCCCGTCCACCAAAAAGAACAGACAAAGCAAACAATTCAAACCCCCACCTAAATAAGGAAAATAGATATTCATGTGTGCATAAAAAAGAATATTTACCGACTGTAGTGTATGTATCATTCTTCAGTACTGGGTAATTAAAGAGTGACGTGCATACCCAAAATTACAATTCATCAAATAATTTTGAAAAGTAGCTTAAATCACCTTCCAAATATCATATTTTAACTGAGTATCAAATAGGAAGATAGTTGAGTAGTAACTGACTGAGATATTTCACGGAGTAGGTTATTCATCTGTGTGACGTATGTAACATGGTGTCCACTTGCATGCTTGCAATTGGATATGATAAAAAAAAAATTGAGATATGTGTGTTATCATATTCTTCTTGCCTATAGATCAGAGTTTCTTTTACGCTCAAAAAGTGCCACATTGTATGAAAAGGCATCGAAAACACACTGTTAGAAAAGTGGACACTGTGACGTACAGTACATAACAATGCTGCTATTTGTTCATAAAACACTGAAAATGTGCATTTATTGGTTTGAACCAGAATGTATTTCACACTGCTGACTATTATTGCACAGACTAAGCGATGTGGTATATATTCAAGGTGTCTGGGAAGAGTCAGCATAAGTTAGGTGTTTGTAATACAGAGTTTTGACTATAAATTGTGATGTACTGTAGGTAACAGTGTCCACACCAAAAATTTGAAATTTTCAAATCTTTCATTCCTCAGTGAAAAAATAATATTATGTATATTACTCATTCTACTAAAGTTGTTAAAAATAAAAGTGTCACAAAGAGCCTGATATTCTATCTCAAACTGGCATTTGGTGAAGTTTGATTTTTTGTGACGTACATAACAGGACACCAAGGGGGTGGAGACCAAGTCTGTATGCACATGCAGAGGCTCTCCTTGTGAACATTGCCACAAATGGCAATTTTTAAAAGGACAATCTTATAGGCTATTACCATATACTGTACCTGTGTATACAACTGGAAATTGGTTGTGTGGCTGTATGGCTGCAGTAGCTGTGTGACATATGAACTGGGTGGGTGGACACCAGTGTTACTGTACGTATGTCACAAATCCAATTTTTGTGTCCTTATATTTCTGTACATGTAAGGGCTACGTACAGGTAAGGGCTACGTTCATATCCCATGTGGATATGAACTACTGGTGTCTACAGTAGGTCTTGACAAAAACACTTCTAGTCAATCCATAAGTACTTGTAGTTTTCAGTTCTCAGAGTTGTGTTACAGTATGTTGCAGGGTGGACACCAAATGTTACGTACATAACACACTTTTTGTGTAGCTCATAGAAAATAATTCCCTCAATATTTGTCCCCATGCTATCTCACATTCAATAAAGTGATGTGATCCACTTCATAGGACATACATTATGAGGAGATCCAACCCTTGTTCTGCATCTGACAGTCTTTTGAAAAGCAAAATTATTACTGTATGTCACGTTTACAGTAGGTGTCCACTTTTTGGCCATTTTTCAACTATTATCGGTTCTCAAAAAAATACTACAGACCGTATGATAGTAATGTTATCTTATGTATCTCTGTGCTGGGTAAGGTCTATGAAAATACATCAGCTACAGACTTCCACCCTAAAGAGGCTGAGAAGGTGTGCCATATACTGTATTTGTCCACTGTGAATCACTCCAGTATTGGTGAATCAGCCATATTCTTGAACAAATTTTGCTACAGTATCTCTTCATGTCAGGAGGATAAATTCTCTTGTATACATAGTCTATCCACTATTAGAGCTAAAGTACTGTAGCTTTTAAACTTTGACAGTTTTTCATTAATGTCATTGTTGCTATTTTTGCATAAAACTTTCAAGGTAATACATAAAAAGGGCAACCTTGGTCAAGACTGGTAGAAACATTAAATAAATACCTGACAGAAAAGAACAACCAACTTGGACAGTTAGTTAATAAAGTAAACTCACAGAGACAAGTTCTATCCATCGTACCTGTAAGCAGCTGAGACCTATGTACGGCTCCCACCGGGTCAAGGGTTCACAAGCTGCACTTTAGTGCTGATGACATTTTTCCTTTAATTGTACTTATTATTTTGGAAAGAAAGGGGTGATTTTTTCCACAGACTGCATTTTGTTACTGACATTAATAGCCTGCAGTACTACCATTTGCCAAAAATTAATGTACATAAGAGCAGTAAAACAACTAAAATATGTGTACATACCGTACACCACTATTAAAACCAGGCATAAACAGTACTATGCAACACACTAAGTTTGCTTTTTAACATGTACAGTAACAGTGTAGTATATTACACCGTCCTGCACAAAACATTTCACAAGGTTTTACTTCTAATTTTTTTTTAAATTCCCCAAGTATAGTACAATTTTCAAGAGTTCCATTTTTTTCAGTCATTACACACTTGTGACAACATACTGTACAGTATCAGATGAACAAATACTTAATAACAGAAATCTTCTGTGTTAAGATTTTGTGGTGAAATCTTTAGTCTTCGATCATACTTTACTGCTCTACAGGGAGACTACAGTACAGTACTTGCCATACTGTATAAAAATCTAGAGAATGCAACTTAAATGATCTGATAATCTAAACTAATCCTTCAAAAAAAAATAGGGTTCAATGGAGGAAAATATGTTTTTTTAATGGATACTTACATTAAAATACACCATGTTGGTTATCAATGGCTTTGGTAACTTCAAAGCCATGCTTTACATAACATACTCTGCCCCTGCCTTCTTGCACTCACTATCCTAAAAAACCATCACCATTGAAAAATAACTTCACAAAATAATCCATAGAATTAGGAAGACAGATCCAGCACAAAATGTTCTTAATCAAGTTGAAATGTGAAAAATAAATCCCCAACAGTATCTGAATTTTTCTTGTTTACTCCCTGGTTAGAAATTAGAAATATCGAGCCATTAATCAGTGTGCATGTAAAATGTCATACATAGCCAGAATTCCATCCGCACAGAGTACCACAAAATGTCTGCCGTTAGTCTCCGAGAACCGTTCTGTGACGTAGCTGTGTTGCTGGGAAGGAGCACACATAATTAGATCTGTTTGCAATGCCATCCTGTTAATCTCCTGCGCATGATCAGGAAACGGGATCTCATTAAACTTCCTGAGACGCATTAGACTTAGATGCTACTGTATGCAGCAGATGACAGTTATATATAGCACAGAAGTAAAGCTCTCAAAGTATAGTACAAGGAAGATGTAAGCAGAATAAAGGTGGGCTAAAATGCTCATAAGTTAATACATTATAAATACACTGTACTGAACTTCAGTATGCCTAGTGTACATACAAAACTTACACTGTACAAATGTGTCAGTTTTGGTAGTACTGTAAATGGAAATTAAGGTCTTTGTCTATTAGAATATTACAATAGCCTACATAGTATTTGCATCTAGAAAAAAAATAAAAAAAGTGATGTTGAGATTATTATTATTATTATTATTAAGACACTTATAAGTGCGCTTTATCTTAAAAAGCTCAAAGCGCATAACAAATAGAG
>WURT03655668.1:0-18658 GCA_009936505.3 Holothuria glaberrima
GGCTCTGACATGCACAGTCCTAATCACTTCCATATCCACATTTCATAAGATATGAGTAAACTTGCTAATGGTATATGTAGTCTCACAATTTACAGTTCACTTACTTTGCGCAGTGTTGTTCTGATGGTTCTGATTTAATCCGAGAACTGAGTAAAAAATTCACTTAAAAAAGCAAAATGAAAAGACTTCGTAAAAAAGTAGAAATTCTTGGAAATATATCCAACTCAAATTTAGCAATAAATGTAGCACCATTTTGCCGCTATCCCATCTTACGTGAGTAAACATTTTCCAAAGGGGAGGGGGTTTTAGACCCCTCCCCCAGGACAGCGATTCCCATATGGTGAAAATTCCCCCCCCCCCGTCTTTGGAGATGGATCCACGCCCTTGACTCCAACTTTTTGGAGATTCGGGCAAAAATTTTCTGACCCCCAAATTGGAAGAGTCCTGTACGCTTAGGATCTCGGCCTATTTCTTACTGTCCCTTGCTGCAGCTACCACGCCCTAGCGCTATAACACTCGTGTCCAATGGTTCTTGTGCTCCCATTCACACGTACAGTAGCGTACTGTTGCTGGAGTGGTCTGTTCAATCGAGCTGCTTGTCGTTAGAGACTTGTATCTTTTGGTTCTGTTGACGTCATCATTTTAAACTTGTTTCTTGTTTTATTCGTCCAAAATCATGGATGAATACATTTAAAGACTGCTATCATCCAATCAGCTTGGGGATTGTATGACATTTGCTAGATATTCATTACTATACCTTGCTATGAACATGGTAGTTAACGTGGCGCGTTGAGTTGTTTACATATTGAAAACTTTTCATTGGCTAACAGAAACTGGTGAATATTCATATTAGATTACCACTGACTGAAAATGTGACGTAACCATGAAGGCCGAAAGATACAAGTCTCTCGCTCGCCGGCTCGTTGTGTGCTGGTCGATATTAGGCAGCATAGTATAAAGCGACAATACAATGATTCTGTGTAAAAAGCGGGGAGTGTGGGAAATTGCTGCGGTCAAGGCCGGGCGCAGCGTATTGGCCGCAGACGGCTCGTCGCGTGTTCGTCGATATGAGTAGAACAGTGTATAACATTACGATGACTCGGTGTAAAAAACTGGGACTGTGAGAAATTGCTGTGCATGCAGCGGTGCAGTCAAAGAGACCTGAGAGGGTGCCATTAAGAGAAGAACGGTGAATTAAGGGGAGGAGAGAACCAAAGGAATCTTAATTATCCTAAAACCTGGGAGAGAGAACATCGCGAGAGACTTGGGACAAGTCTAGTAATATAATGAATAATATGTTAGGGCCAGGTCTCATTTTATCTTCGGATCCAGCAAGAGTTAGCTTCCTCGGTGAGCTTTTGATGGCTTCTTGAACCCGTGAAGAAGAAGACTACTCTAAAGCACTATAACCCATTACTGTACTTGGCTGTCCAGATGCAAATTCTGACCTGTGCGGACAACTCTCATAGTTTATTGAGCCAGCAAGTCGCTCATAAAATATCGAGTCTTTTGAGGCAAGTCGCAAGTCTTTACTAACTTTTTGGGCAAGTCTCAGGTGAAGTCCCAAGTCTTTTGAACCTAAGTCTCAAGTAAGTCAGTCGCAAGTCCCCACAACCGGGACTCGATTCGGACTCGAGTCCAAGTCCCCGACTCGAGTCCCCAACTCTACAGAACAGGGACAGGGATAAGATTGTCACAAACTTTTTCCAAATTTGGAAACGGAAATGCAACAGGTCCCCCGTTCAACCTGCCTTTTATAGTGTAATCATTAACCAATAAAAATGGTAGGAAATGGTCTCTGTTGATCCTCTGAGAAGATATACTAGTGTTACCTACTGGACCTCCTTGACGTCACTTAAAAGACACCCCCAACAAACGATAGAGGGACAGGCAGAGATACATTGCGAAACTTTAGACGGGCCCTCTCAGGAAGCTTTCAAACGTGAACAACTTTCGAAAAAGGAGGAGCGATCCTCTCACAGTTTTAAGTTTTAAAGACCTATTTACACGATGCGATTTTGCTTGCGTCTGTCGCATGAGTCGAACGCGTGAGTCTGAAAAGCACCGTGTAAACTGTACCTGCGACACGATTTTATGACTCTTGCAATGTCGCATGCACCAAGACGCATTTTCTATTTCCATGTGACATGTCAAATAGAACGCAACTATCTGACCAATAAGGTAGGTGAGAATAGGTCACGTGCCCAGTTCTGACTTATCAACGCCGAACAACACTGCAATGAATATCACGAACAAGTTCATCAGTGCGATTTAACTCATATACCCGACTCATGCGACAGACGCAAACAAAAATCGTATCGTGTAAATAGGCCTTAACTGATCAATTTGAAAACAAAGAGTAAAAAGCAATGTTATCTCTTTCACTTCAGCAACAACGGGGTCAGCACTTGCTGCTTTAGATTGAGCTGATACATGTTTCTACAACCTGCCGTGTGCCCTCTACTTGCCAAAATGGCGGATTTCATTCATCTCTCCGACAAACTCGTTGGCTTTATGCGGTCGTTGAACAGATCGTCACATGTCTCCCTTGAGTACGGAACTCGATCTCGTTCCCACTGATCGTGAATTAAAGCAAGATCGGTTGTCATTTTATGGATTGATCAGTGGTAATTTGGTGGGGGGGGGGGGGGGGGGGGGGGGGGGGGGGGGGGGGGTCAAGCACACTGAAACAGCCAGTGTCTCTCTTTCCTGGCATACAGATGAACCTAGACGTAGCCTAACGTATAGTGACAAATATGTGTCTTACAGTGAGATGATCTACAACTGATGGCGTATGGTATGTCAAACGTTCTCCCAAATTTGCAACCCATTGAAACATGATTGATGAGAAGCCATCATACTTGTAGTGAGTACATTTATAGGGGCTAATGCAAAATTTTGTACTGCGTACGTACTCGTACCGACGGGATTGTACTGAAACTTAATGTCTGGAAACTATAGTGACAAAGTTTGTGCTTTTCAGAGCAACTTTTCACAATCTAGGGGTTTTGGAATATTCAATTGCTAACTTTTTTCACTTTAGATCCAACCATAGTGGTATACCGAGATTCTATGGCACTGTACGTTAGAAACACTCTGTACAAACAATTGCCGCGGTTAAAGGCTGGATATGCGCTTAGGCATACTGCCTTTTTCTTCCAAAACTCGGTAGATGACTTTTTTCAAATATATTTTGCTGCACATTAGTAAAGCAAATGTTTCGTGAATTTCTCCGGATGTTTTAATCTTTATATAACATTAATCGCTCAATCGCATATAGTGGCACTCTACAGTTATTTTAGGTATTGCAAGTGTCGCGTGGATTTCAAAAATGTCTCCCAAATAGTCTAAGTTCTAATTCGCCAAACAAGAGAATAAAAATAGAGGACTAAAATGGATATTCGGTTTCTATGGGTAAAATTTTTTGACCGCAGATCATATTCTGGACTGCTGAATAAAAATTTCTCCTGACAGAAAACTTATTTAAAAGCTGAAAAAGATGACTTGCGATTTTATTTGACTTGACAAAATGTGATTTGAGATTTAATTTGATCTGAAGAAAATTGACTTGGTTACAAATATGCTTCTTATACAATTTGCTTTCATGAAGGTGACAAAGCTTACCTTCCATCTGCCGGACGATAAGTTCAAAGTGTAAATTGGTTCACTGGTATGCAACCACCACCGAACTATCCAAAAAGAAAAAGTAACAAAAACAATATATAAATATGTATTTATGTATAGCTGTATATACTTATATAAATGTATACACATATCTAAACAAAAACAGAGAAGAGACTAGTCTCATAGTTGACAAACCTTCTTCAGTAACAATATAGACTGCTAGTGCGAAATTTAGAGTTTAATGTACAAGTAAATATATATATACATATATATATATGTATATATATATATTTATATATATTTATATATATATATACATACATACATATACATGTACTTCAATGCACGCATACATGTTCACGTAACGTGCAACTACCGCGCATTAATGCAGCGTACAACATATTTGGAGGCCTTATTTTGACTGTCAAATCAGTCACGATTTTATCAAATTTTGATATTTTAATTCTATAGTAACCTTCAATGTCCCTTGTTTTGAGAGTTGACAAAATAGACTTGTCTTCCAATACCCGAAGTGGTAAACATCCGTAAAATCTGTTGGGACAAATAAACACAAGTGTTTTATTTTTGTGAAGAAATAGATGAACATCATTGGGCTAGAAAACGTTAAATGCAATATATTTTGAAGTTGGGGGTAAACCACGGAGGCGGAAGGTTTTATTGAACGAAGTTTCCAATTTACTGTTAAATATAACAACCAGAAGGTGTGAGGACTTGTCTCACCTCAATACGGCCCCACTCTCAGGTAGGCCTATCTATATTTAGCCATATGGTAGCCATGTTTCTATATCAGATTCAAACAGACATGGTCTTAAAGACCCGTGGCCAGACCAAAAAAAAAAACTGATAGTAACGATTGGTATCACCTGCAAAGTCTTACGCAGACAACCTTTGAGTCAGTAAAAAGACGCAACTTATGTTGACCTAAACTCAGCTGACATGCAAGACGAAAATTCACCCAATGTGCTGTACTCTAGATGTGAATCCTACTGTATTGTAATCACCCACTAATATCAGACGATTTGTCTGCAGTTGTAACGTACGCTGTTCGCAGCTTGAACCACCGGCGTTTGAAGCTGTTCAAGACTTGGGGGGGGGGTGCTGAACCTTGTTTAGGATCACCGCCCTGGGGGAGGAGGGGGTGTGGAAAATTTTTTGATATTCTAGGGTCCTTAGATGTAATTTGGTGCATCATTTTGGAAAAAAAAATTGAAGGTAAATTAATGCACATTTTTTACTTTTCTTAGTTCTTTCGAAAATTTTTTGGATATTTTAGGGTCCTAAGTTGCAATTTGGTGCATCATTTTGGAAAAATTTTAAGGTAAATCAAGGCAATTTTTTTACTTTTCTTACTCCTTCGGAGAAATTTTAATATCTGAGGGCCTTAGATGCAATTTGGTGCATCTTTTTTTAAAAAATTTTAAGGTAAATTAATGCACATTTTAGACATTTCTTAGTCCTTTGGAAAATTTTTGACATTTAAGGGTCCTAAGTTGCAATTTGGTGCATCAATTTTAAAAAATTTTAAGGAAAAACTGCAAAATTTCGACCTTTTTTAGTCCTTTGGAAAATTTTGTGATATTTGTGGTGCATTAATTTGGACAAATGTAAAGGTAAATTACTGCACATTTTTGACATTCTTTAGCCCTTTGGAATTTTTTTTATATATTTGAGGGTCCTTAGATGCATTCTGGTGTATCATTTTAGAAAAATTCTAACGAAAATTACTGAAATTTTTTACTTTTCTTAGCCCCTTAAAAATTTTGTGATATTTATTGGCCCTTAGATGAAATTTGGTGCATTATTTTGGACAAATTCTAAGGTATATTACTGCACACTTTTTAAATGCTTTTAGTCCTTTGGAAAATTTTGTGATATTTGTGGTGCATTAATTTGGACAAATGTAAAGGTAAATTACTGCACATTTTTGACATTCTTTAGCCCTTTGGAATTTTTTTATATAGTTGAGGGTCCTTAGATGCATTCTGCTGTATCATTTTAGAAATATTCTAAGGAAAATTACTGAAATTTTTTACTTTTCTTAGCCCCTTAAAAATTTTGTGATATTTATTGGCCCTTAGGTGCAATCTGGTGCATTATTTTGGACAAATTCTAAGGTAAATTACTGCAAATTTTTGACATTTCTTACAGAAGAGACAGATAATGGGTTTTCGTGCTTGGAAAGTGGGGGGGGGGGCTAAAGCATACTTCAGCCCCCACAAATTTTGTAGGGGCTGTCGCCCCACCCCAGCACCCCCGCGCCCTTCCCCGCTTCCTACGCCCTTGGCTTGAACCAACACTTACTAAACAGTTACACAGGGATTTCTAACTGGAAAATCTGGCTAAAGACAGACTTTGTCTTGCCTTAAGAAGCCAGATATAACTTTAAAAAACCCATCCTAATTATGCTAATTAAAGAGGGATTTGCAGCACTCCAAGTATGACTTTTAGTGGGGGGGGGGTGAGTAAAGGTCACAGTTGGCGACTACTTTGATTGACATCAGATTTACAAATTTCAAAAGATGCACAGCAGCTCATGTTACACAGCATGCACAGAGAGTGTTTTGATTAGGCACTAAGGCCTTGTATACTCTCACCAGGATATGGCCTTAAGCAATAAACTATGTAGGTATCTGCACAAGGAGAAGCTAAAGAAAGTTTTGGGCGGGGCTTGAACTAACTTAGTTGGGACGATTGGAAATGTCTGAATGGGATAATATCCCCTTTAAGTTTTTCGTCCATATCAAGCAAGGTATAACTTGATGATAGTCCATGTTATATGCAGATCAAGCTATATATAGTCACATCATGTACACCAAATGTGCACCAAATCAAATTTTATATCGCCTATATCAAGATTTATGAATACAATCATGCTTATTGCAGTTATACAAATCAAGTTTCATATGTCAATATCAATCCAATTATAACTTGATCTAAGTTCACGTGGCAATATCAATCCAGTTATAACCGAACTATTATCAACATCGTCGTCAGCCTCATCAAATAAACCGTCATCACCGTCACCACCACCACAGAGATGCCAAGGTCGGATAATTTTTAGAGGGTGAAAACTTTTGATATTCCCCGTCCCGTTTCGAACCGTTTCAAAGACCTTTTCTGCGTGTGTTTTGCTTTTTTGCACTTGAAATGTTGATTTCTCGCATTATTTTGGTCCAGTGAAATGAGTTTTACGCTAAAAAAGTACAATGCGGGAGATTTTAAAAAATGCGGGAGATTCGGACAGTTAAGCGGGTGAGTGGGAGACGACCCGAAAATGCGGGTGACAGGGCTGCTAACACCGCCGCTTCCACCATACCACAACTGCAATGTGAAGTCCGTTTCTTGTTAAGAACAGATAAGGACCGCATATCGAAATCAATTATTGGTCACACCTGGTCAAAGAAATATTTCGTTCACAGACAACGCCAAATGGAATTTTTTTTATGATCCCTGCATAGAGCCTGTCAAGTACCATCTTGAATCCAGCTTATCTCTGCATCCATATCTGACCCATGTACTGAATTTCAAATCTGGCACATGTCTGGATGTTGAGCTAGGAAATGCCGAGGCGTGTGGTAATATTTCCATATATGAAACTCACTACTTATATTGTTGCGTACTATAAACGAACCTTCCCAGTTGTCGGCGTCAAAAAACAAACCTTACATCACTCCTTTATGTTATATTGTGGTTTTAGTTGTGACAAAAAGTGGTTATTTTATTTCCTCGTAAATGATATTGTTGAGAAGGGGACAGAGAAATCATAATTTTCCGGAGGGGATAGAAGAACATCATGATGACAAAAAGTTTAAAAATTAAATTAAAAACGAAAGAATGAAATGGCATTTTTTGAAAATAAGACCAATACGACCACGCGTTTGACGGATGGGTAGTAGGAAAATGCATATCCTTGGTTACCATGATCTTTTCGTATTTCAGTCTAAACCAATTCAAATCTCTAAACCAATGCAAACTTCACACTAGCCAACTGCTCTTATACAGAAAGGAAAGTAGTCAATCCACAATTTAAATTTTCTTCTACAATATTGATATAATCAGCAAAATGCTGCATCAGCAGAGAGATAAAGTTTAACTTGGACCTTACACTTTTACTGATAACATCATGTAGCCAAGGAAGATCAATTTTGAATGGTAAAGCTCGTTTAGCATTATTCTCCGAATACCGACGTGAAATTAACTAATAGCAAGATCACTTCATGGCCTTTGTTTGATACTTTTTGACCTCGACTATGGTTGATTCTTATATGGAAATCTGGTATAAGCGGCAGCACCATAAACTGTTTGTGTCCCATCCAAGCGTCAACTGCTACCTAATGGCAGTTAAATACTCTTTCGAATACAACCACGAAAAATCAAATTTTATTTACATATGTGCAGTGTGCTTGCTACACTCGTTCAGTCACATCTTACACGATGACTGGCTTTCCAAAATATGGTCAGTCCTTGTCGTTTTCATAAAGCTCGTGTCATGGGCAGATATTAATTGTAACTCAAGTCATGACAAATACTGCCCCAGCGATTGGATATCGACAACCCTCACTTTATTTCAAAATATACATATTATTTCATGTTCTACACATTAATACATTTAGGGAATTTAAGGCATTCTAAGTGGATACTTCGGATTTAATTGTAACCAGTCAACCTGAGTCAAGTGTAAAGTAAGCAGTGTCTTCAGAATTAAGAGTGTAAGCCTTAAATGAGAATTATTGATTATTCATCTGGTACATACGATAGAATACGCAATGACGGGCACAACGCGGCAAACTGCAAAATAGCAATGGCTTCATCATCTCTCATCTCTCTGTTGAACAGGGCGATTGATAGCCACTTGACCGGAATCCTTGAAGTAAAAGCCAGACCAGAGGTAGTCCTCACAGCTTGTGTAGAGAGGTCCACTGATTGAAGACAGTTTAGAATACACACATACTCGATGGGAATCTGCGAAAGGAGGAAACGTCACCATGAGATGTAAACTAACCTAAATATACGCTTTGAGCTTTCCATGACATCATTACATTAGATTTCAGCTTTTTCTCTAGAATTAGCTTGCTATGTATAATACAAAGTATGGAAACAGTCTAAGATCTCCATAACTACGCTAAGATTCCTGGTAAAAACACAACCAATACTTCCCACTGTGAGATATTGCTTAAACAAGATTTCAATCTTGTTACCTTCGGTGACGTCAGACGATCTCTAACCTCCACCAAACCAATAGGGTACCTTCCTTTTATATGATAGAATCATATGCCAAATATACGCAATTTTAGGTTTAACGCATATTTACATAATCGTGTAAACAAGCTAAGCGTCATACATACATTCATCCAAAGGCATCCGCCAGTTCGTTCGTCCGTTCTCTCTCTCTACACACACACACACACACGCACACACGCAAGTAGGTTGTACATACAAACCGAGGACCTCATTGTTATCTCCTTTGTGTTTGCTCCTTTAACCCTAACCTTAACAATAGACTATCTATTGTTGAAACTTTCGAGGACTTGAGAAATCTATTGAACTTCTTTCAGAGGACCTGAAATCCATTGTTCAGGTCCTCAGTCTGAATGCCAAACAAACTCACACCCTCACACGTTGTCATGATTGCACTTGTGTTTCTTATCAGGTAAACTATATGCAGCGTGGGTTACATTTTTTCATTTATACGGCAAAGAAGTAAGGTGATATAATACTTAGCACCGAAAATACTTTGTAAAATACCTTGCATTAAAATTCGAGCACGGTTAGAACTTTGGTCATTGCAAATCTCTACACAATGTATGAAGAATTTGCGATGCTACGTATACAGTAGTGACGGGCTATTACTTCCTTTGATCTAGCCCGTACGAGTTTGGAGTATTACCTGTGAAAGGGTGTGTAAGGGAAATAGAGCTTAAGTGTAGTAGCTTGATGTAAGATTTTAGAGCTGTAATATATGCAAGGTAAGGTTGGGCTGCAAGCTGAAACAGACTCACATTTTTCTATTGGTTAAAATTCGTTACATAATAGTAAAAAAAACTGTGAAACGTAGCCCAGAGAAAAATTCCTGTTGAAACCTGTTAAATAAGATTGAACAGGTTTTAACAGGGTTGAACATGTACAAAGGGTAATTGTTTACAAGTATCAACAGGTTTTAATGGGTTGACACCTGTTAATTCACGCCAACAAGTAATTGGAGAATTGCCTGTTCATCCATGTCAATGCCAGTTCAGACCTGTTGGAGTTTCAACAGGTGTCAACAGGATTTTTCTCCTAGGACTGAGCTATAGCCGCCTGACATGTAAGCTTAGACCAAGAGTTTACATTTTATGAGAGTTTTAGGTACTGGTATGTACTAATTTGTGCAATAGTTGACTAAGCTGTGAAAAAAGAACTATTCTAGCTTAAGGCAAGACTCTCTAACCTCCTAAACTGAGCCCACAGTCGTCAATTTGCTTTAAGATGATTACATAAAATGCAATAAAAAGTTTATGGAGTTATCTTGATTGCTATATAAACACACATAAGTCACAAAAAGTTGTGTTTATTTTCACAATTTCTCCAGTTTAGACTAGAACCTCAATCCCACGTCTCGGCCATTTTGACGGATACAAGATCATAACTCTTCAAACCTCTTCCATATTTTCAGAGGACCATATTGCTTATTTTATTTTTCTACCTTCTGCTTGTTATGCCAGCAAATCGCATCAAGTTTTTTTCCCTTGCCGTAGGCAGAGGTAGGAATCTATGCGAAGGTAACGTCGTGCGTGTGTGAGTGCGTGTTTGGGTGCGTGCATGTGGCACCTATTGATTGTAAGCACAATATCTCAAAAAAGTAACTTTAAGGGATCTCATACTTGGCATAAATACCCCTTTTCAAGGAAATGATCCTTACTGTTTTTGGTTTGATTAAAGGTCATTTGGGTCAACAGAGGTCAAAATGTCAAAATTTGTAAGAGCGACATCTCAAGCAGGAAAACGTTGATGAACATCACACTTAGCATAGGGGTGTCCCATATAAAAAAGGAAACTCACTTTTTTTTTCTTGGAAAGCAAAGGACATTTGGGGTCATGGAATGTCAAATTGTGAAAAGCTTCAAAATTGCTTGTAAACACTCTCTCAGGAAGGGTCGTTGAGAGATATCATACGTAGCATGTGGGTAGTTCATATTACGTAGATAATCCCTACTGTATGTGGTGTAGTTCAAATGTCATTTGGGGGTTACTAGAGGTCAAAAGGTTAAAAGCTTGTAAACACTGTATCTCAGGAAGAATAACGTGTAGGGAAATCATACTTAGCATGTGCAGGGTCCATATGTATTAAGTATGGCCAGACGTTTTTGTGAACGTTCAAGGTAATTTGGAGTCACCAGAGGTCAAAAGGTTGAAATTATGTCAGCACGACATTTCCAGCAGTGAAACGTAGGAGAATATTTCACCTAGCAGGTGGAAGACCCATATCAAGTAGATGGTTTCTATTGTTTTTAATGAATTTGAAACGTCTTGTGAGGACACCAGAAGTCAAAAGTTTAAACCTTGTAGAGTATTTCTAGCAGAGAAACTCGGGTGAATCTTAGGGGAATCTCATGTAGATTGCCCATATTAAGTCGATGAACCCATTGCCTTTGGTGAAGGTCAAAGGTCCTTTGGAAGTCACCAGAGGCTAAAAAGGTTAAAACCTTGTAAACGTAATATCTTATGCAGAGAAATGACGGCAATTTCATACGTGAATGACCCATATCAAATCGATGATCCTTATCGTTTTTGATGGAGGTCAAAGGTCAATTGGGGTCACCAAAGGTCAAAGGGTTAAAACCTTGTCAACATTATCTCTTGAGCAAGCTAGCTAAGTTGAATTTCATACTTGGCATGTGAATGGCTCTTTTTGAGTACGTGATCCCTATTGCTTATTTTGGTGGAGCTCTAAGTTCATTTGCGGTCTCCAGAACTTAAAACTCTGTGAACATGACATGTTGGTGCCCTATGCTGAGTAAAACATCTTATTGTTGTTTGTGGTGTTGAAAGGTAGTTGACGTCATTGGAGGTCAAAGGTGCAAACCTTAAAAACTGTTCATGAACATTCTATCCAGAAAAAGGACAAATAGAGTCATCACATAGTTAGTAGAACAGTAATGCCCGAAATTAAAAGGAAGAAGTTGATTTTTGACCATTTTAAAACATGGCAGTCTGTAAGGTTTATATGTCTATGGATATTTAGCATACTGGGCCAAAATTGTAAACAGAGTAATTTATGAAACATTATTAATTTGACAACACAATTATACTAGTAAGACAAAATATTTTAGAAGGAATTTCTAGATTTCAATTTTAAGATTGTATGATCAAAAGTGGCTGGCCATCTTCCAAACTACCCTCCCTTTTGATGCACAAAATTATATGGAAAGTTCTTTTTGTGCTCCTTTTGATTGCTAGATCTGGCAGTGTTTAACATCCAAATTTTCCTATGCGAAAAGTCTCAGACACAACTAGATGCTTCCTGCACATAAAATGGTACCAATAGTTGGGACCCTCCTCACAAAATGAGCCTCACTCTTGCAAAACCCATGATCAACACCAGCCATTCCCGAACCAAGGTAGACTCCTACAACTTGCAATGGGTTCAACTTTATCCATTGAAAACCAGTTAAAGGCTCGTTGAAGCCTTATTAAAACAAATTAGTTCCAGATGTTCTTATGAAATATAATGGCTAAGTTTAGTTGTATGATCTATTTAGACATAGTTCGACCTACTTGAGAACTGTGACACGTACAGTCTAAACCAAATTTCTAAATACGTCAGCTTGGCGGCGATTGGAAATCTGGCAAGAGTGGGAGGAGGTAGGAGAAATAACTATCAGCCTGGGAGAATTGCTAATATTGTTTGCACTTTTATCGATAATTTTTTCCCCAAACTGACAGTAATTTACGATGGCTTTACCAGGATATTTTTATATCATATAAATTGCCTACGTTTACCACGTGCAAATACCTACCTCGCTTCTAGCGGCTATTTTTAGTAATTGCATAGAAGACCGCTGGAGTAGGAGGCTATCATGACCACTTATTATAACACCTTCGAAGCACATGTCTCGGATAGGTTCTTTTATCTTAGCAACCTCTCCAGTTTGCTCAAGGATGCAGAGGATTGCAAACTTATCGCCACCTTCAATGCTTTGTAAGTAGTGTATAATCTTCTCAGCAGCGACGGGATTCAGCCCGCAAGCGATTCTGTACACGTATTGCAGATCAAATGGGTCCATGCTCTCCAAAAACGTATGTAAATAATCGTCCTTTAAACCGGGAACGATCCTCGCCACATAATGAGCGGCATACCATTCACAGAAAAGTTTGTGATAAAAACTGACATCCGTTCTTCGTTGGATGTGATCAGCGGCAGACGTACCAGGATCATCTACAATCCTCAGGACGTTCTGCTCAACCAAGATACCAATTTCAACGAGTTCATTGTACATGGCTTCACCTATAAGTCCCACGAGCCTGTCTTTTTCCCAAATCAAATTGTGTTTCTTTCCCCTTAGACTCTTAAACGCAACTTCGCTGAGTTTGTAATGCTCTGTTGCTGAACTGACCATCGCGGTAGCAGTAATGCATTCACCTGTCTTGATTTTGATATGCTCGTAGAAGCAAGACACGACGTATCGAAAGAAACTAGTGACAGAATCGAGCACTATTGTCATGTCCTTCTCGTGGGACATATGGGCAAACATGACAAAGAAAAGAGGCACCTGGCAAATATCAGCCAATGCAGGATTTTGTTGAAGCAATCTTAGGATTTCGGCAGAGGCGCAGAAATTTCCTTCTACCACCGCCTTTAAAATATACTTTTCCCTTGCTCCGTTGTCAAATCCATTCAATCTAAACCGTACTGTTTTACAGGTAAGTTTTAGAGGTTTACTAGAATGTCTCGTTGTTAGAATTACTTTACAATGTCGAAACATTCGTCGGTCAATTATTTTCGAGACATCAGAGTTGTTTTTTCCTGAGTCCGAATACTCGTCGAAGCCATCGAGTATTATCACTACTGACTTGCAACTCTCAATGACATCTAAGATGTCATTTTCACTAAGTTTAGTGTCACAAGGTAGAAGAAAGTGCTTTATAGCAGAAACAATGGACTCAAAGCCTTTCAAGTATCGCAATCGAAGGAATAATAACATTTCAACGTCCTTGAGGGGTGATAAAATAGAGCCCTTGCACCAGTCATACACATATTGTAAAGCAAGGGTAGACTTTCCATATCCAGGCTCTCCCTTAATAAGAAATACCATTGTTTGCAAAAAACGAGAATCGATGAAGAGAGAATTGTAAGAGTCTAATTTTTGCCAAGTTCCTTTGCCTTTGTTCCCTTTACGTTCTTTGAAGTATTCCATACCACAATCAATAAATACATTGTCAACACACATTAGTCTTTCCCGAAGGTATGGGATAGGCAGAATCCCATTATAGATGTCCTCGTAAGTTTCCTGTATCTCTTTTAAGAACTGGTTCTTCTTAAATGTAGATCCTAGAAAAGTGAAGAGAAATCAAAATAATTCAGTTTATATTCAGCCACTTGCCTACTACATCTACAATTGGACTAGCCACTACAGGTAAAGTCTGACGCACGTTTTTAGGTCCATAATGCACCTTTGGTTTCCATGTGTCCTTCGGTGATCACTTCTCCTTTTTTGTGCCCACGTTTTTTTTTTTTTTTTTTTTTTTTTTTTTTTTTTTTTTTTTTTATAGGTGAACTACATATCATGGTAGCCTGGGGTTTCTCTACATTCTAAACCTAGAACAAAGATTTGATGAAAATAAAGTGAAGGGATCTGCTTCGCCGACTAGGGTGGAGACCTCGTCACCATTCAACGTTGAATTACTGTAAATGCACTGTTAAAAGATCCAAGTTCTTCATTATTCTAATTTCTGCTATAAGCTAGTAACATCTCATTTTGGATAAGAAGGTAAGTGTAACTTATTCTAATGAACTATTAGAGGATTCGGAACAGTCCCTAAAATAGCGAAACACAAGTACGTAGGCACATTCACTAAGTTATTCAAAGTTGTACCCTTTCAAAAAGTGACAACTAGCGTTCTAAAAAGAAAGTAACGTTTGCCAAGACTGGCAGTATTACAGCAATGGTTGAAATAACCCCGAGAACCTATTGGAGATCAAGCAAGCGATCAGAAACGTTGTTCTTTCTTCCTAATCCTTTTTGACTCGTATAAAATTTTCAAGAGTAAGACAATCGTTGTCAGCAAATTACATAGTCCAAAAGGGGAGAAGGACTTTATCTCCTTCTGTACCAACCTTTTCCAAGTAACGTGATATTTAAAAGAAATGAAGTTGAAATTGCTTTGTTCTCTTTAAGGCTACTCCGATGCCACTTTTAAACAAGAATAGGTCATTCTAATGAATACAATTTTAAGACTTCTCTGCTCTCTTGTCGACACCACATTTGGAGAAGAGGCTTGGGCGGAGCTGCCGCTGCGATGGTTTCCGTGTCGCTGGCCCGCTGGTCATGATTTAAACATCAAAATGGTACTTGAAAAAGAAAGTTTCCCAGCTTGAATTGCGTACCTATTCTCAAAACATACAATATTCCCAAAGATATAGGTCGAAAGGTAAATAGTAGTACATTCGATCTTGAATATATATATATATATATATATATGAATCAGTCAACGCTGTATTAGATAAATAGTCGCTCAAAGACCTTAGGCCATTTTCCTCAAACATAGGCACTTGCCTTATACTGAAAGAAGATGTTAGAAATGAATGGAAAACTTAGCCTCAAGCAGGATTCGAACCCGCGACCTCTCGCATATATATATATATATATATATATATTACTCAATGAAGTGAAGAAGAAAGGAATTAACCAAATTTATGTCGGCGTCTGAATACAAAACATGACTCGAAAAGTTATAATCGTACGTAGTTTAGATTTGCAGTCTAAGAGTATTAAGATTACTTTCGAAGTGATGTGATTTTTAGTGATAAGAATATGTAAATGATTGATGGACGATGTAAGCGTCCTTGCTTTTTTGTTAGTCTTCGAACAGTATATTGGTCTATGGTGTGTAAGAAGATAAATGACTTCTATAAGAATTTATGTCTAATTGACGTACTAACTAGAAGTTTGGTACCGTTGTTACTTATTTTGCATACTTTTGCCTAAGAATGGTTAATGGCATGATTTGTGGATACTATTGAAGTAAAAACTGGTGTAAAAGGTGTATAAGGCATTTTAAATAGCTAGGTATGTTGCAGAAATCCTTCACCTGCATTACTTCTTCTTGTTCGCACATTTGTTCGTCTATAATACAACGGTCATAGGATATATTGTATCTGATTCTGACAAAAGGCACGTATCTTTTAGGACCTAGCGGTTTATTGTTCAAGACTGACTTTCAAACTAAACTTTGCGCATTCCTCTTACAAATTTAAATTTAATTTGATCAATGGGATCAACCAAAACTTTGGTTAAGAATGACCAAAACTGGCCAAAACTGACCAATGATTTAACTCGGTTTGTGATAAGAGCTGTTTAAACGAGTCTTCCTGAGGTGGATTTCTTACTGTCCATCTGTCTGCTGTGTAATAACAAGTTTTCGATGACCTGTTCTAGTCATGCGAGTGATATGATGTTGGTATTCAGTACAAGTCCATGTTGACTAGTGCAGCTCACAATACAGCTGAAGAATAGTACAATGTCATTCAAGGACACTAGCCCCACCCCTTTTAACTCCTAATGGTGCCTAGATTTACTGACTTTGATATTTGTGGAAATAATGCAATGTTTGGATTGATGAAAACTATCCTAAAGTACTAATTTTGCCACGTCATGTACGATCTCGTTTTATGTAAATGCTGACTTACGAAAGTTTGTCAAGAGACGAAACAGGATCTTACACAAAATCCAATTATATAAGTAATAAAGATTTAACAACATGATCAACAGAAAGCTCTAAAACTTCTCTGATACTTTTAAAGAAATGTTTTAAGGCGGTCCTAACTACGTTATGTCGCTTAATATAGTCATCACTCACGTTTTTGGAAGCTGTTGAAAGTAATACCCGGCTGTGGATGGCTGTCAAAGATGTTTCGTGTAAATGATGCCTGTACGTCTTCAGCTACTCCATTCAAATCAACAATCCTCAAAGAATCAAGGAGTTGTGATATGTTCGTTTTACTGATAAAGCCTTTCTCTTTCAAAGACATCACAAACTTCGACCTAGGATTTGCATCTCTTTCGATTTCATCAATTTCCCCCAGACGGTACTCTAATAACGTTGTTAGTTTCCGTACATTGGCAACGGTAAGTATAGCTGCTACTTCAACAAGAAATCGACTGAAACCTTAAAGTAAGAACAAAAACAGCAGTGACTGCATAACACTGTGAGGGTCATGTGGGAATATACTGTTGCGGTGAAACCTCTTATTAGGGAAGTCAGTGTAAACATGTTACCGAAATTTCCGCGCAAATGAAATAGTTTATACTGAACAATTACATCTATGACAGACCAATGGTATTAATGTGTACAAGGCCTTACAGTACAACATATGAATGGTAGCCTAGCTAATCAAGGACAACTGACTGTGAGGCATCTTCGCATGATCTGTATTATTCTAAATGATAGTAACTTCTTCTTTCCTCATCTTACACCCCTTACCCTGTATCCAAGAGGATCATCATGTAAAGATCGAAGTATTACAAAGAATATTTAGAAGACTATAATTACTTAGGATCCATTTCATTTGTATTGCGCTAAATAAAGACAGGTACCTAAATTAGGTTACCTACCATGTGCAATATCTCGTTACCATAATGAAATATCTGTATTCATTTGTTTTGAATAATTTTTCCTTCAGCAAAGATAACTACCCAAACATTGCATTCTTTTAAATCTGTTTAAAGCTTCTATCCACCCACCTCCATTCGGTCCATTGTCACGATCTGACTTGGAACGTTTCATGTTGATCTTTTGTAAGAAAGAAAAGGTTGGTGTCAGTCCATTTTATTAAAACTACATCTCTGCAGTTGACGTCTTACTTGGGGAACACTAACGAAAACTTTTCATTGAAAATGTATTGTTTGAATGATACTTAAAATGTTAAACACACCCTTCACTTATTACATGTTGTAATATTGGTGACTCTGAGGTTTGAGAAAAAACTGTGAAAACGGTAATAAACACATATATTACCGTTTTACTAACAATGAGGCAAGATGCATAAAGGTAACGACAGTTGATGGACATATCAAGTACCCGTTTTGTATACTGACATCTGTTGAAAAGCCGTACATGTGGTTTGCTGTTCTTACTTCATTTAAACCCAACATTTACCTCTATATTGCCTGCATATGTTACTTCTTTCATTCACTGCAGAAAATTCCAGCCGGTAGGCCTATAACTTAAACAATTGAAATATGATTTCAACGTAACATTACCTCACTGATGTTGGTATTTCATCGGACAGTAGTACTTAGCTGGTGAAGTCCCAACAAGACAGTAGCAGCGGGAAAGAGTATCACTGTTAGAAACATTATAAGGAACCTCAATCGACCAACATAATGCTTTAGTTTACAGTCGGTCTTCATTGCGTATAATAGGGACATTACGTAGTTCCTCTTCATAGTTCCCATTTAAGTCACATGAAAGATGGAAGGACGTTATCATACGAGGGAAACCGTAAACAGTCAATGCGATAGTTGACCCGTATTTAAATATTGTCATGCTACGATAGTTTGCCATTCAACTTGTGGTGTGATCTAAATGAGTTACGGCTTTGTCTCCGTGAATGCAAAGGAAAGTCCAACATTCCCCTGTAAATCGATACAGCTGTTACAGACTGCTGGTAAGCCCCCGTCATTGTATCATTTTAGACAAAATGTGGTAAAGGAAATAGTAACAACGCTGTCCATGCTTTACTATTATTATTATTATTATTATTATTATTATTATTATTATTATTATTATTATTATTATTATTATTATTATTATT
>WURT03655679.1:2223-12840 GCA_009936505.3 Holothuria glaberrima
CACATTTAAACCTCTACATTATGGACATGACCATCCCAATATGCAAGGGCTGTCTGTACGTCTTTATCAAGTCCATCAGACATTGCAAACAAAAGCAATTGAGCTGCAAGAGCACAGGGTAAGCAAGGCTTAAACATTAGCTACATATGCATATTTGTGATGGGCAAGATGAGCCGTGTGTTATGTTATTTTTACAACCTTTATCTCAAGGACTGATAAAATATTGATATGCCCTGATGGGTTAGTTTTTAAACGATGTCAATGTCCAGGGGCTTCGATCGGGTTTGGGGATTGGTGGGGCAAAGTTTTTTTGACAACCGGAACCCTGGATCGTGTCCCGGACCGGACTCCTGTGTAAGCAAAGTCATCCATGCGAACTCGAGCGCACACATACACACATGCAAACAAGTACGCACACATACATACACGAAATGCAAAGTTACATGATAAATCATATCGTTAGCTTTCTTCACAATTTAATTATTTACCTTTTCAATCTGCGAAGGAATCAAGTATACAGAATGTAGAATAAAAGAAAAAAAGCTTTTCATTCTAAACAAGATTTTGTTATTCTGAACTCGTATGTTCCACGCCGTGTAGGTCTTGTACTTGGCAGGGCGTGATCCTTACTAAATTGCAAGGCCAGAGATCACAACCACCGTTTAACGATACTGTCACACATACAGTAAATCTGATTTGTGATAAGGGATATACTTGTAAGAACGAACATGTCCGTTAAAATAATAATATTTTAGAGGAGGAGTGGACGTGAATAGACGCAAAGAAAGCATTATTTTAGGCCTGAAACCTTTCTTTTCGCTTATCGCTCGAAGAATGAAAACGTAACAAGGGGGTGAGAACAGTTTGCGAATATGCTCTTATCAATGATTTTCGTTAATATGTGACCCAGTCAGCCTGTAACACTATATACAGGGTGTAACGTTGATGATACCCGTTTCTAGCTTTCTACCTATATAGGAATAACCGTAAACCCAGCTTGGGTCAACTTTATAATGTCATAAAAGTATCTTGAAAAATTTGCTGAAAATGTTACTGAACGACAATCTACATCGCAGAATCTATTCATTGACATTTTGTCACCCATCTGACATAAATATTACTGAATTTAGGAGTCCCGAATTTCAATAGAAAATGTATAAATAGCTATCTGAAGTGTTTAAAAAATAGTAAATGGGATATGGGGATATGCGTTATGTTGAAAAGGTTAGATGTGAGATTCACATTAATAATTTAATAGGATCAAATTGGCGTTAAGTTCTCGAAGCCCGAAAGTCATCTGTATACCACAATATTAATATTTTTTTTACTCTGCCTGAATTATTGGAGGGGCAAAACGATATTTTTCCCCACCAATGTTTTCTTTGGTGGGGCAATTGCCCACCCTGCCCCACCAAGATCGACGCCCTGTCAATGTCATCTCATCAAACTGTTAACAAAAGAAATAATATCGCAGAAACACTGCAAAAGCTCGATAGGTCACGTGCTTATCTTTACACAAGTTACGAGTTACTTCAGGACTCGTCAAACTTTTATTAAAGATAGAAGGTCCACCAGATCGAAGGTTAATTAAACCGAAGATCCTAACTCTTAACTTAATCCTAACCCTAACCATAATCCATACCCAAACCCTAGTCCTACCCGAGGATAATACCAGGACTAATCCTAAAACTATTCTGTACTTCAAGTTGTTTGACTTGTTTAAAGTCTCTATCAGTCCTGACACTACCCCTGCATTTTATTATTCCTCAGTGTAATTGCCGGATTGATTTTTGTTTTTGTATGTTACTATGTTGCCTGTGTTATATGCCATATTTTATAATTTCATTATTTTATTAAGCTTAACCGATTATAAGTCTCTTATACCTCAATGAGGTGAGCTGGAGAGAATAAACTGAAACTGTACTTTACCCGAATCCTAACCCTTATGCTTATTCTAACCCGAAGTAGGCTATAGATTTTCGTCCAAGGGAACCATTGGTCGAGTGAACCTTAGGCCTCCTGGGCATCCCCCAAATATATACGTCTTGAAAAAGGTGAAAGATGTTTAAGTCATTCCACTGAATCTTTGATTTAATGATTACTTTCTACATTATGCAGTAAAAAGCAGATGTCTTTGCTTTCATGTCACCACACATCTTAATAGGATTACCAAAGAAATAACGAGGCTGTATAACCAGGGAGCTATACGGGCAGTAAGAGACACTCGAACCTATAATATTTGAAAAAGATGATGGGCATGACCGGATGAAGCTTGTGAGAAACCAGGTAAAACATAATGGTACCGAACGACAACGGATTTATCACTTTTTTATCACACGGTCTGACCTGTGACTGTGGTTATGACGTAAATGTTACCAACCCCAGGGACGACCGCATGGCTACTAAAGTGGGCTTTTTTTCGATCCAGTTGATAGACTAGGTGAAGTTGTTGGGGCATTATGGGGGAGGGGTTTCCTAATGTGACACGATCCAAATGGTGTAGGGCCTACCATTAACTTTCCCCAGAACTGACACAGATTGTCAAAAATGGCGCTTTCCATGTCTTGTAAGTTGCATTTAAACATTCTTTATTTTGAGATCTCTTGTCTTAGAAATTGACACTTCCAGGGACCGACTGCATCGTCAAGTGGTTAAAGCATCCGACCTGCAGCCGGAAGGTCGGGGGTTTGAATCCCGGCCGGGTCCTACCAAAGACTTTAAAAATGGAACCTACTGCAATTGTGCTTGGTGCTCAGCATAGGCAATGGAGTAGGGAAAACAAGCCAGTGAGCCACAATGGGGAAAAAAGGCCGTGGCTGGCCCGACTTAAACCATTGGATTTGAAACTGAGCCGTAAAACCTCATCTAACTAAGCAACTCCAGGGAAAGGTCTCATAAGAAAACTTGTACAGGGTATAAATTTGCCATTGCAAGGGAAGACTAGGACTTAATATTAGTTTATTAGCTTAAATTTTGCTTGATTGAATATTTCAGTTACATGCTGTGACATGTAAAAATGCCAAAAAATATTTTGTTCTTACACCTACCTACAAACTTACCGACAGGACATGAGTTGGCAGAGGGAGTTCTCAAATGTGTGAACTTCCATGTTTTCTCATCATCGGTTTCTTTTTTAACATAATAATCGATAGCATAGAAAATTCTTTTTGTAACATGCATCAAATCTAGAGGCGTAATTCAGTTTGAGTTTTGATAACGAGTTGAAGATTCATATCAAAAGTGATAAAGTTGATCAGATTTGAAATCAATCCACAATGAACTTTATACAACACAAAGATGACAATGGACGAGGAAAAATATCAAATGTGGATTACCTTCATTATTCTTCACTGGCAAATTAAGGTAAATGGAGCAATTCCTTAGGCAAGACATCATAATTTCGAAAAACAGACACCTCGCACACTCTCGGGTACTTCTTGATATACCCTCGGCTATGCAGTGGCAGATCCAGGAGTGCTTGGGGCCGAGGTCAGAAAAAGTAGCATCCCACAAGCCCTAAATTGTATGAAATTACACTCTAAAGCACCAATTTGTCGCCCAGTTCTGTGCTTACTATGCTTGGACCGGCGGAATGAGAGCATACCAAATGCTCTAAATTATCATTAATCGCACCCTATTAAAAAAAACCAACTTGACACTACTCTTTTTCATTCCTTGGAAGCTAGTGTGCATAAAAGCAGGTTTCCCAAACGCGCTATGTTGGACGAAATAGAAAATCACAGTATGTTGAAAGGGGCGAAAATGAGGACTAAGGCGGAAGATCGTCCTACCCCTTGTAATCCGCCAATGGATCTGGGGATGTGTATAATGCACAGCGTAGGCCCACACTTACTAATTATTCTGCTTGAATTACGGTACTTTGTAATTTGTTGTATGCATCATGGGCGTTAAAAATAAAATAAGGTAGATAGGCAGATATGTCCTCCTCATGGCAGCTTTTGGAAGATTGAAGACTAAATCACCATTAACTTGTACCCATTTACACCGATGGGTCGCTATTCCGCAAAGACCAAACGGTCTTTATTTCTAAGAAACGTTATTCCACAAGTGTAGTGAGCGAGGGGGTACTAGGGGGATAATTCCTCCAGTCAGACATATGGTGGGCGGAAGTATGCTTTCCCCCTCACCTCAAGGGCGAAGACCCCTTTCTTGTTCCCTCTATAAAAATGTCAAAAATCCCACTAACTTTTTTCAGTGTTTCTCAAATATTGCCGCAAATTGCATCTAAGGACCCTCAAATATTTAAAAAAAGTTAAAAGTGGGCAGGGGGACATTCTCCTCTTCTGCCCCTCCTCCAAGACGGCGGTCAAAAAACGTTCAGCCCCCAGTCGAGAACAGCCTTTCACGCCAATGTTATCCCAGAATTAACAAACTCAAACGGATTCTTCTTGGACATAAATGCCATTTGACCTCACCAGAGCCTGTAAAATGTGAATGTAACCTTTGAGACTAAGTAGGGCCCACTGTCCCACCAATGGTTACTTTTCTGTCAAATGTCCCCATTTAAAGAGACGTTCTTATGACTCAGAAGTTGCAGTTTGGGGAAGAAATATCCCGTGAAAATTATTGCTCTTGTTGTACAGAAAATTTTCATATATTTAAAACTGTTGTAGATACAGAATGATGGATAATTCAAAGGCAGCACGGTAGCTTTTTTTTCTTTTTTAAATAAGGTTCTCACAGAGGGAAATTCAGTTAGGTTGCTCAAGAATAATTTGTTGGTCCAACTTTCATAATTTCAAATGATGCAAAATCAATAACTCTTGAAATGCATAATTCTTTATTGAGATCGGGGAGCTGTACGTGATGGAGAAACGACGCCTGTTCCTCTTTTGAAACTAGGTGTTTTGCCGATACTTCGCATTATCTTGTTCCCGAAATTCCTCTAAAATCTAGAGGTATGTTGGTCGGTGCATTTTAAACGCAATATTTCCCTGAAATGGAATTCAAACCTATTCATGTTCTTCTTTAAAGAATCATACTGTACGTCATAAAATAATGCGTTTTTGTAATAGACTGAATTTGTTAAAGGAAGCGAACTGCAATGAATGTTTTAAAGCGTGTAAATCTGCTAGCACTGTTAAATGGCATATTCAGTGAACCCAAAATTGACTTTTAAATTTACCAGCTAGATTTAAGCTGTAGGCTATGATTGTTTCTTCAGTCTGGGGATTTTTTTATTTTAGAGAATTATTGAATTTATAAAATATAATTTTATACCGACACGTAATTATTGAATATTAAAATGCTATAGATGTACTTTAGTAGCGCGCTTACACGGTATGTTATCACTCGAGTATGCAGGATTTTTTAACCTGGGGGCCCGACTTCAGTTTTGTATAGCAACCTATTGGAGAGTGTAAAAACTTATTGCCAATGCTTGCTTATAGCTTTGAGCCTTTTAAAGGGTATATGCAAACGTCAAATCGTGTTTAAACTTAAATATGTCCCTCAGCATCGAACTAGTGACAAGTATCTCTTCTATCTCAATTAGGCTTGGGCTATTCAACATTTTTGGATTAGGGTACTCGCGGCCTTATAGGTCACCACTCTGAAAAGGTGAATAGAGTAGAGACTCCTAGAATGACGTCATAACTGTCACAGGAACATGCATTTTTAGCAGCTGAAGACAGTCGATTTCTAGCCTACCATAAGCATTACTACACCAGTGGGCCTACACTATTAGTTTTCCAGGGTCTTAAGTGCCGAACCACCCATCGGTGAGTCTTAGTGTCCTTAAAACTTGTGATTAAATTAGAGAAGGGGTCAAAAGAGCCAGATGGGTTTACATACTTCATTAAAACCGGCTAAAAAAACACAAAATGGAATCTCGAAAATATGAGTGTGTGCGTATTTTGACAGTATTAAAATAGCCCCTACAGAGTGGTGATTCCAAGAAAACTGGAGTTGCTACTCGACCCCTGGCCAGGACTCGCGACTCTGAAGTAGAATCGGGTAAGTTCCCCAAGCCTTATTTCAATTCATCAACTTCGCGTTTCTAATGTCAACACAAAAAGTTGCTATGTTGGGGAAATAAGCGAGAAGCAGCTTTACACGATTTCATAAAGAGGTCATACAATCAAACCAGGCAGTGATACGACCAGAGCGCTATAACCAGGCGTGTCCAGGGGATGCACCTTATCTAACTGGACGCAAAATTTACTGTCATTTTCTATTATGTATGGAACTACGTTGCTAAATCTTTGGATAATATTATTCAAGTATTGCCCAGCCAGTATTTTAGGCGAACAATAAGTCAAGTTGCCCCTGGTACAAACTATTATCGAAAACTACTTCTTTACCTTGTTTTCCCTCAAAACGCCGGGAAAACTTCGCCCACCAGAGACCACTTAACCTACGATCTGAGATTTCAGGAATGATAATGTCACACTGTTACATCCGGCTGATTTTATCTGACAAAAAAGGTGAATTAGAAGGAGAAGAAGCATCAACAGGATATGTTACCCTCAAGTTGTTTTTAATGCCGTCTTAAATGTTTTATTTTCTCTCCTTTTGAGTAAGTGCACATTCGATTTGGCTGTTTAACGTGATGTATGGGTCCTTTGCTAAATTAAAATGAACACAGGGACGTTTTCCTTATTCCCTCATTTTTACTCCTGTGTAAATTCATTTTATTCATTTTGGAAGTTGCTCTGCCAACCCCGAGAGATGGGGATGCTAGGAAATGCTTTCTTAAAACATGAAAAGAGTAGACGTGCCCCCTTTTTAAAAGTAGGCCTAGCCTAGAAAGTGTTTCTATGGCCATACAAATAGTGACAGCGGCTTTGTATGGCGAAAAAGTGTCACTTTAAATTTGTGTCTCCTCTCCCGCACACTCCAAATATTCCCACCAAATCTTCCTTTTTTTTTCTTTTTTCAAAAGTCCCCTCGACTCTCTGGCAAAAAGCCGTAAAGCTAACAAATACTCCCGAAAGATTCCTGTTCCCTGAAGGAGGTACGTCCCCAGAGGAAAGCTCAACTCAGCATGACCAACCAAACGACCCGGCGTGCGAAGGTTGCTTATTGAGTTGGTACACAAAATTCATGATTTTCGTTCACACCTGTTGAGATTTACTCACATCTTGATGGTAAATGATCAAACTACGATATTCTGCACATCTGACTCACAACTGAAATGGCAATGACAGGGTAATTAATGGTTAAAATCATTTATTACAAATTAGTGACTAGACACTATTTACCATTATGTAGTAATCATATGCAATCCCTGTCCACAAGAACTAAAATTTCTCACATTTTCGGTAACTGCAGGAAACGAAACATAAGTAATGAGGGTAATAACAAGCATTGATATGTAATGATTTTATTCAAACTCGTCGCAAAAATAATAAATGTCAACTCAATGAGCCCCTTTAAGTCAAAATATAAATCTTAATCTTCGAGCCACAAATTCACATAGAACGGCACACTCACAGTTACTAATATTATGAGAAGGCGGAGAGTCCTGAAGTTCTGCACCACTGCGCCCACACGCTGACGGTATTTCTCTCGTTCGAGTCTTAAAGAGGATCATTGAGTTGACATTTATTATTTTTGTGACGAGTTTGAAGGAAATCATTGCATGGCAATGCTTCTAATTAGCTTCATTACTCATGTTCCCCTTCCTACAGTTACTGAAAATGTGAGAAATTGTATTGTTTTTGTAGAAAGGGATTGCATATGATTACTACATAATGGTAAAACGTGTCTGGTCACAAAGTTGTAATAAATGGTTTTAATCATTAATTACCCTATCATTGCCATTTCAGTTGTGAGTCAGATGTGCCGAATCTCTTAGTTTGAGCATTAACCATCAAAATGTGAGTAAATCTCAACAGTTGTGAAAAAAATCATGAATTTTGTGAACCAACTTCATAAGCGCCTTTAAAGGGCTGGTGGCATAAAAATGACCTGGCTAGTAATTTGATGTAAAGAGCTTTAAACGCCAGAAAATAGCCACAATTGGGATCAAAATTCATCAAATATTGACCAATTTGCACATGAACTTCTATTTGAAACCTAAATGATAAATTAATGTAACCTGATATGCAAATTTGTGACGTGAAAAGGACACACCAAATTAAGCTTATGTTTTTCTTTGTTTTTAACCTTTGTTCCAAGGACAGTTGTAACAATGATGGGTCTCAAGAGATTTATTTGGTCAGTAAAAATTGTCTCGTTAAAATATATCAGTATCGCTCATCAAAGTGAAAACTAGGTGGCGTGTGATTAAGAGATAATGTATATGGGGTAAGGGAAAGAAATACCGCGACAATGTGCAACATTCTAAGTCATTATTTTTAAACAGACAATGACTAATATCAGAAACCGTCAAACTCTAAAGAGATGTATCTTGAGAACGGTAAAATATATTGAAGTAATTCCAACGGATCTGTTATTAAGGGATTTTATTCTTTGACTGCTGAGCATGCAAAATATGCAGCTCCTTGCGGTAGCATGTCATCATATTGAGTTAAAATATAAGTCTAGAATACAGAACCTAACATGGCCCGAGGCTTCAGTTAGGTGGTGCATAGTAGTCTCAAGCAGTGTACAATTACTGGTACATGTTTATTGAACTCTCTTAGCGAAATTTTCTAACGTATGGACAGAACTTACATACTAATGCTTGCAGAATAGTTTCAACTGGTACAATTCTCATCAAAATCCATTTTGGAAGACCATTTTACAAACATACATCTAGTTCACAATCGTAGTCTGACTATTCATGAGCTAAACATGTAGATGTGTAACATATGGGAAGAGGAATAATAGGGCATTTATTTATTCTTCTATATTCCATCCCACATTTTCACGTTGAAACGGTTCATTCTGTTGATGGTGAAGCTGGAACTAACAGAACTTTATTTATCACAAAAGGAGTCTTCCGTCATTACCCCAAATCAACACAACTGGCATCAACTATTGCGGATTAAATGTAAATTGTCAACATATAGTAAACTGCATAGCCCAAAACAACACATAGTCATTTGTGCTTAGAACTAGCTGGTGGGTCATACCTCAGAAATAATCAACTTTACAAAGATATATTTTGAAAACTAAATAGTTCTAACGAATGTTCAATTGGGATATTCATCCTGATTAACTATTAAGTAACAAATATACACTCAATTCGGTTTCCGTCTCCAAACCTTTGAAATTAAAACGACTTTGACAAGTTATCAGACAGAAGTAAGTCCCCCATAACATGTTTTTTTTTTTTTTTTGCTAACTACAATATTGTAATATATGTAACTGCACCTAGTAATGAAACATGCCACTTCTGAGAATCACAACAGGAAGCATGATATATTTTTATTTGATAACAATGCCTTGTCTAGACATCCTTTCCCATATTCTGACTTGTGATTACAAATGGCAGTTACCGGGTCAACAACTTGTATTAAAAGTTATGGTGACATGCCACCAAAGAGGGCTGTTTTCACTTGACAGTTAAAGAAGAAAATCCCCCAATGAAAGATCCGTTGGAATTATTTCAATATCTTTGACCGTTCTCAAGATATACCTCCTCAAAGTTTGATGGTTTTGAAGTAATTCATTACCTGTGCAAAAGTATTGATGGGGAGTGTTGCACAGTGTTAAGATTTCTTTTGTTAACCCTAAATAAATTATCTCTTAATTGCTGATCAGATAGTTGAGTGATATCAAAATTTTTCAAGGAAACAATTTTAAATTTCATAATAAATCCCACGGGGGATACCAGTGCTACATGTGCCCTTGAAATAAACTTGGTTGCAAAAGCAATGGCTAACATTAGCCATGTTTGGTACGTCCCTCTTTCGACATCACAAATTTGCATGCACAGTTCATGTTTATTCATGGTACAAGTGTGAAATAGAAATAAGTCTGTAAAATGGTCAATGTTTACCATTACCAATACCAAAGAGCATTTATATAGCGCCCTACCGATGAAAACAGCGCTTTACAAAAACAAATGTACAATGCAAACCATAAACAATTATAAAATAAACAAACAAACAAAAAATAAGGAACGAAAAATTAAGTACAAGAAAAAAACAAAATGTGCTAATTTATCAACCATAAAGGTAAGTTTTATTTGGACTTGAAAACTGGAAGGGAAGTGGCCTCCCTGATATTTCGTGGGAGATTATTCCTTATGCGTGGTGCAGCTACCTGGAACGTTTTGTCACCAGTTACTGCTCGTGTCTTTGGAATCATGTGGAGCAAATGTTTGTCACCAGAGGATCGAGTAGGGTAAGTCGAGGTTGCCGGAATGGATAAGTTCACAGGCGCGGACCTAAGATTTTGAGAAAGGGGCAGCGCACACACAGGGGTGGCGCCAGTAATCTCGACAGGGGGCTGAGCAGGTTGATCCAGGACTTTTCGAGGACCTTTTTTTTTTTTTTTTTTTTGCTTTTTTGTGCACTTCAGTTCTTGCATACTTGCACTATCCGAATTTTCGAGTACTTTTTTTTTACTTTTTTGCAGAATCTTCGATAAAAAATCGTTGGTCATCGAAAAAGGGGGGCGTGCGCCGGGTGCGCCCCCTGTATCCGTGCCTGGTTCAGAAAGATAGTTTTGGGACTGAGAGTGCAAGCACTTGTAAACATTGAC
>WURT03655689.1:0-18657 GCA_009936505.3 Holothuria glaberrima
AAGGACAGCATCAATTTGGACTGGGGGTTTAGCAGTAATAAATCCCCCCCCCTTTTTTGAGTTTCTGGCGGAATCCCCCTAAAGTATAGATCACACAAATGAGTAAATAACATCAAATTTCAAGATTCTGAGGTTAACAGCCAACATACCACATGATTAAATTTCAAATTCAAGTTTAAAGAGATATTTATGGTATATATTTCAAAGATTATATCAGATTGTGCCAATATCATGTGTTGTAAATAAGACTGCCTATACTTCTTAGTGATTGCAGCCTTGAAGGAAATATATCTCTGTGACATGAGAATTAAAGGCTTTTAGGCATTTCATCTATTTTTGTCCTTAATGGTTCAAACACAACTTAAAAGGGGATCTGGGTGTCAGAGCTCCCCCTCCCCCTCCCAAATCCAAAAATCTATTGCACTGGATTATTTTGCAGTGACACTGTTTCATGCAACATAACACTCTAACATACCATTAAATGCAATACACTACTGGCCAGATGGTGAATACTGTATCAGAGTACTGTATGACAAAATTTTACGGTTATTAACCCTGCATTAGTATTTCAACAAATATTGTGTTTTGTACCATTTCATGATAAAATTTTGCAAAGTTTTCTGTGTTATGCTAAGACCAAATTCTGCTGACAATATTTTTGCTTTCACTAAAAGGGTGATCTTTAGAATCAGTGGCCAATGACCTCTGCACAACGTGAGTGGCATCATGACTTTACGTGTTATCATTAACTGAGGTATTATGCAACCTCAGCATGAACGTGAGTAAAATACCTCAAGATAAATGAGGTTGAAGCCATTCCACCCACAACAGATCATGCATTTAGAACTTTGGTCTCTCACTTAGTTTCAGTTACATTTCAAATGTTATCATTTGCCATCTTTATCAGCTTTTAGTTGAGAAACAATTGTCATACTGTAACTGTGATCAAGGTACAGCGACCAGTCTTCCATGTTCTCAACCATCAAAATTCTTGTTACAGTATTTCCATTTTTCTTTCTGAAAATTTCCCATTCTAAAAAGATCAAATGCCATGTTTCTTTATTCTTACTGTAATTCTATGTTTTACTTTTTTCTCTTTTAAAGGGAGAAGGCAGTCGCCCCATGTTTATTTTAAAAATTTGCTTAATCTTCTCCTCTTATTTCTCTCACAAGTATTTTTTGTAATGTTTCCTGATAAAATCATTGATTATTAAAGGTAAAACAAGGAGTTATTCTGCATAAATTTAAGAAATAAGTGACAAAAATATTGTCACATGATTGATATGAGCCATTCCTGAACTAGTGAACCGGGGTACACTAACTCAATTTGGGGGGACTGCATTTTCCCCTTAAAGTCTTTTACATCATTCTGATGAAGTAAAACAGCAGTGTTTCCACAAATTTTACTGGAAGTGCTACATTACTTTCATGATTGTGCAAATAACTTTTTCCTTGATTGCTTTCTTCCTTTTTGTTCTTTTTATGAGGAACTATCATTTTCTGCCTTTTTCTGTTTACTTTGTCATTTCCATTGTTTTCCATTTTGCTGTATCATGGAAAACTTGTTTCTCTAACCATATTAGCTAGATGGCCTTTCTCAGGGAAGCTGTTATGCTGCAGTTTGAAGTACACTATGTGCAGTTAAGTTACTCTGCCATGGTTATTAATATAAAAGGGTTATTCCTAATTAAAGTGGAAATTACTTGCAAAGTATGCAGCTACTTGAAAAGGAAGCTACTAAATGAAACAAACAATAAAATTACTCTGCATGGCATCGTTTCCCGAGATATAAATAAACCTGTGCAATATAGACAAGTTCTCATTTTTCATTCCACAGAGATACGTTGTGTTCATATTTCCAACACAGTTAAACTGAAAGTGACAGGAACTAAATCAGTCATTACAGAGTTATTGACCCCAAAGAAGCGTCAACCAAGATTTGAGAAGTGGGTACAATGTACAGCTGCTTATTATCTGATTATCGTCAACAAAAAGCAACAAGGGGTGTACAGTCAACTTTGTGTGACCGTTTGCTTAAAATAAATACATGGGAAAAACCCATATAAAAGACAATAAGTATATAGATTCAAGTACCAAATGTCAAAAATATGGAAAGCTGGCCATTGACACTGGTGCTAGGAACAAGGTACAGGCAAAATGAGGCCCACAAATTTTGCAAGCACTATGTTAATTCAAGCAAAACTGCTGAATACTTCACACTTCTTAATTCAGTCTAAATGTACATTAACTCTTAAAATATTTTGAAAATAAAAGGCAAGACTTTGTTCTTTGATGTTCAAAGCAAAAATATCATATCCACAATACTTTGTTTCATAATCTTCTTATTACTTCCTTAAAACGATTTGCAACAAGATATCTATTAATATTTAATATGGCATGGGACATTTTTTTCACGCTTCACTATTTACTCGATGTCAGCACTTTGTATTCTTTGTTTTGGTAGTATTCGGTTACTGGGATAAACATTTTCCCAGTCCACTTTTCATTTGTTGAGCAGTTATGATGTGTTTCCTGATTATATATGGCTAGTATTATAAGGTGTTAAAGGTAATCTCTACTCATGTAGATTTGGGTGGTTTACCAGTATTTACGTAAGTATCGGTAACCATAGTACAGGGAATACAAATACCGTAAACATTTGTGCATTACTATTACTTGATAAAATTATCAGTATATCTTTTGATTAATTTGGATATCTCTTTTTTTTTTTTGTTATTCCAAACAAAAAGAAAGGGCACATATGCATCCATCTCTCCATTATGATCTGTCATAACTAAAATCTTGCCACACCCATGAAACTGAAACTAAGTTACCATACTTACATTTTCCTAATCTACACGTAAAATTGCCAAACTTTTCATGTAATTGACACAAAATTAATACAGATGGCAATAGACTTTTTTGGAAATGTTTCAACGCAATGCATTATGGAAGTGGGTCAAAGGTGATGTGTACCACGCCAGCAGGGTACTTGTGTGTTTTACATTAATCAGGGTACCCCTAGGTCCTTACTAGTAATACACATGCAAGTTGCCATGGTATACCATGACAGGGTGACCCGGCCGGAGCACCGAATTTCTAAAAACGTCTATTTGCGTGGGTTGAAGAAAGTTGGTAAAGTTCCATTGTGCAGTAAATAAAAATTCACTGTGCTGTTCTTTCCTGGTCATACATGTGATGGAAGAACTCTTAATTTTGAATGTTTGATGCATTCTAACATTTTCATTTCCAGAACAGTGGGGATAATAGCGACAAATTTACTTTTAGTCAAATACTTTATACTAAAATTTCCTTACCATGCCAAGAAATATCACATTAGTAATAAAAAATAATAACGTGGATTTATTTTGCGCACAAATCCACCTTAAAAAGGTGCTCAAGGCGTGCTACAATAAAATTATACTCAAATAGCAATCAATGCAAAAGGACAATAGCAGCCACAAACAAGTATTAAGAAAAAGCCTCATTAAACGTGAGTCTTTAAAGCTTTTTTGAAAATGAGCTAAAGATGGGGACCATCTGACTTGAAACCATAGTGAATTCTAAAGACAGGGCACTGCGATTGAAAAAGCCCTTTCCCCCCAAGAATGTATAGAGGGGGGTTCACAAAGGAGTGCCTTATTACTGGAACAGAGAGTACGAGATGGATTGTAAGGTTGGAGGAAAGAAGCGATGTAAACGGGTGCGAGATCATTCAGTGACTTAAAAATAATGAGGAGAATTTTGTACAAAATTCTGTAACCAACTGGTAGCTAGTACAACTCCCGCAGAACAGGTGTAATATGATATTAGCTTCAAGTAGCTTCCAAAAACCTGTTGGCTGCAGACCTAGGTGGGTTTTCCCACTTGGCTAGCTCACTAAACAATTCACATCCTCTCACACCTGAGGTACACACTTGAGCTGCCCCTCTGTTTACCTATTACCTAAATATTTATGTACAAGTCATCTCAGCCTGTTCATACAAGTCTCTGTGATTGTCGGTCAAGGGTCATCTACAGTAGCAAGGTGTTAGTATATAAATTGTTACAGTTCACTGAGTTTGGTGTATCTGCAGCAGAAATAAAGCACTGAGATTAGTGTGTTTGCAGAGGAGGCAAGAAAGATAAAGTTACAGTGAGATGAGGGCAAAGAGAGATAAAACTTGCAACCTAACTGTAAAAGGGAAAGGTTCATCTTGCACTTGAGTTGATTGGTAATAAGATTACAGTTGAGAGCCAGTACATCTTTAAATTTACCACTTGTTCATCCTCATCATTTTTCATTTATTTTATGAACATGGTAACTACTGTTTGATATAGTTCAGTATGTTTACACCTCTACTTAAAATGGATATGCCATCCCCCAAACCAAAAATTGCTAGCAAACATATTTAGGTATAGCCCTATAGTTTTAAATACATTGATTATTGCACTTTGACATTCATTCAAGCTATACATCTCCACTCTGGCTTGTCAAAAATCATTTGTAACAGCAGTTGTGTTCCCAATTAAACCCCCCCCCCACACACACCTGTTTGACAATATTACCCCAAGCAATTTACACCTAGTACAGGCTTCTGTGGCTCTGCCTTGGGGGTGTACTGAACAAGTGGTTTGGGGGAGAGGCTAGGAGTAAAACTTAGTAAGAATTTTTTCTGTCTGGGGTGAGATAAGAGAGCCTTTAAATCATCTTTCATGTTTGGGTAACTTGTAAATGATGCCGTGGCTGCAAGATTGGTTATAGTGTCACTTTTTTTTGGGGGGGGGGCTGTGTTTGCCCAGTTGAGCTCATAAAAATTTTTGTGATCACTCCCTTCCCCAACTTGCAATTATTGAAATAAAATTAATATTTTCACTAAGGAGCAAAAGTCACTCATGTAAAGAAATGTACAGCATTTTACATGCTGAATTGAGGACGCTTAAAATGTTGATTTCCAAAACTCACATTTCTGTCTGAGTGAAGTATATCAAATTTCCATCCCCACCACCAGAGGCCTACTATTATCACCACACCTAGGTTTTATTTCACTCGGGTTGGAAACAGTTACACGGTGGATTGGGCAGGATTGTAAACAAAACTCCCTCTGTATGCTCTGCATGCTCTGGCTAGGGTTTCCTGAAACTGGATTAAATGTCTATGCACGGGACATTTCTTTCCTCCTATCACCAAATTGTGCAATAGGGCAAGGAAAGAATTCGACTGGACATTTAAACGTGATCAGTTCATCATGTATTTCTTTCGAGTGAATGTTTCAGACTAGTTTGATGTTTTAGACTTCAAGAATGCATGAATGCATGTTTCTCTGTTCATGTACTGCATTGGTATAAACTGTACATATATTATAGTTGTCAAGTTGATGGAGAAAATAATAAATGAAATGCAACATTTTTGTTAATTCCTAGATGTAAAGTAATCATAAATCCAACTTGGCAATTTCTTCATCTCACTGGCAGCCATAGCTAAGGGCGTCCCACTAGAACTCCTCCCCTAAATTGCAGAATAAGATCTTTTCCATCATCCATGGTACAGGTTGACAAAAAAATTGGAAATATTCTGCTGGAGGTCCCCCAATAACGGCTGACTTGACGGTGACCATTACCTGGATGCTCATATTACTCTATGAAGTAGAGTTACTGTATTTGCCCATGTAATAGCTCTCTGAAAGTATGTGGTAGTGTGCGGCTGTATGTTACATTAGCCACACACTACATAACTTCCATTAGACTGTTACATCTCCAATAGACATGTAATGTCCCTGGGTCTCCAGTATGGCTGCATCTCACAGTTGTAATAATACAAGTTTTACAAAGTTTTTAAGTTAAGTCACCTTCAGTAGGAAACAAACGAACATGTTCATTTTACTGATGGAATTCTAAAGCAGTTGTAAGGTTTAAGCAGTTCAGTCTTAACCAATCAGGCATTGTCAATTTTTAAACAAGGTCATACAGATTTTTGCAAATATAATAGTGCAACCTTGTCATCAAGGTTAGTTATTTATTCCGTCAACAGCTGTGTAGCTGAGAATTGCACTGAAGATAAAACAAAAGGTCATGACATTTTTAGTTGAGTTGTGACAAGCAATCATATGAATCATATAGTAAGCAGCTGGTATAGGAGTCTGTACTTGTAAGCAAGTATCGCTCTACGGCCAGCTATGCCATAAGACTGAATGACCCTCAAACTAAATGGATGGGTGGCCTGACAAGGTTAAGTTGTATACACACGATTGATAGTATCAGAGTTTAAAAGGTAAAAAAAATCCGCAGGTAGGTTTGTAAACATTATCTGTATGTTAGGCAGTGGCAGAGCTACCATATAGTCAGAGGGGGCGGTTGCCCCCCGATGGACTCAAATTGACTGTTGGCACCCCTTTTAGGTTTTTACCGTACTGAAGCATAGGGTATCTACTTACTTCAAAGCACCCCTATGGGCAATTCTCGCCCCCTCTGACAGAATTCCATTGCTCTACTCACTTTAAAGTGCCCCTACGAGATATTCTTGCCCCCTCTGACTGACCCCCTTCCTGATGTAAGGGTGAAGGAAAAAGTGATTAATTTAGCCAGACAATGCTTTGGAATGACCACTAAAATGTTTGAAGCAGATGTTTTGTTCAGACATCATGTTAAGGTCAAAGGTTACATAGGTTGAATGAATTTGTGCCAAAAAATCTGTCGCAAAGTATTTGTTAACAATCAAATCAGTTTCTAGACATAATTTTAGCTTGATACTCTGTTTGTGAAGGCACAACACAAAGCTAGTTAATTTAAAGATTGATACTAATATTTTTAATAATGTACTAAAGACAGGTCAAAGAAATGGATAGCTTCTCCAATTTTTAGGGCATACAGTCTTGACCTAACAAGGCTTGCTATAAAATGCAAAACAAAGTGCCCCCCCCCAACACACACAGATTGTTTTTGCCATTCTACATTGGTCCATGGGACTTTTGAAAGTATGTCATGAAAATGAGAATTCTCTGATTGCTTACATGTTCAATTTTTGCATCCAAGGGATCATATGCATATGGTGTGGGGGTGATGGGGGCAGCAGCCCTACCCTCCCTCCCCTACCCTCCCTCCCCTACCCCGTTTTCTTCCAACCAACCTAGACCCTTTCACACAACATGTTCTTGAGCTTGCAAGACCTATACACTACCTTGTATATTAACACAACAAAACATATTTTTCAAACATATGCACAAAGAACCATTTCCATTTTGAAAGTTCAGATCTAAATCCTTACTTTGTAAACATGAACGGTATCAGATGTCCCAGGTGCATGGCTTCTGAAGATGGCCCTCTACCAGTGTATAGAAAGAAAGGCTTCTTAGCTTCATAGCAGTTCAATATAAAATGAACATCTCTGTAAAACAAGAAATGGAAAAGAAATGATTTTATTAACCAAGAGAGAAACATTTAAGATACTGTAATTTAACCCAAACAATGATTTACCAATACAATTCCTAATGGAAGCTTCAACTTTTCAAAAAACTGAGGAAAGAGAAAATCTTCAAAACAGAAGTTCTTGTTCGTAATTTTTCACAGCTACTTTGAGATTCAATGAGCCTACGGATACTTCAGCGAATTCAGTACATCTATTAAGTGAAGCATTTAATTTAGAAATAGATCCTGTGAGCTCCTTTAAGAATTGTGCAGTACTTGTATATTAAAATTCCATTCCCAGTTTACTGTTTTCCTAATAGAACGTTTTTAACTGGTAACTGAGGAATACCCTAAATATTTATACCAAAATGTGCTCAGAGTAAGCACAGTCACTGAATACTCATGGACATTTCACACAGGTACAGTAAAAATCATGTCAAAATCTCCTACATATTTTAAGTCCCCTTTACTACTGCACTGTATATGACAAAATAAAATGAAATCAAGTTGAAAGAATTTCAAATTTTATCACTTGTTGCCGAGTAATTTTATTAAAGGGGTTCATTGAGTTGATATCGATTATTTTTATGACAAGGATGACGGATATCATTGCATGACAATGTTTCTAATTAGCCTCATTACTTATGTGTCACTTCGCATAGTTACCAAAAATGTGAGAAATTGTAGTTTTTGTGGACAGAGGTTGCATATGATTACTACCTAATGGTAAAAGTGTCTGGTCGCAAATTCGTAATAAATGATTTCGATCATTAATTCCTTATCACTGCCATTTTAGCTGTGAGTCAAATGGGCAGAATTTCTTTGTTTCACCATTTACAATCAAGATGTGAGTAAATCTCAACAGGTGTGAAAATAATCATGCATTTTGTGAACCAACTCAATAAGCCCCTTTAAATGACAAATCCTGAGACCGTATTGAGATTTTGTTACATCACATGGTTTGGAGTACTGCTGACCAATGAAAGTAAAGTTGCCTCAGGTGTAAAGGTTGGGCGACATTTGATGGTGTCATATTGCATTGCACTGTTGTACTTCTTTGCACAGAGTAAAAAAGGGGCTTTACTCTTCATTTTTGCTTGGACTACTATGTCTATGCATAACACATGACTCAAAATGAATCAGTTACAGCGGGTAAATAAATAAATCCAGCTCTTGCAGACTTTCAAGACTATTTTCCAGGTTTAACCATGGCACGTAGATTTTCATTAGGGTATGATGATTAAGAGACCAGCTGGCTCACAGAAAAGTACTCCTAAAGAATCTGTCAAAGCCCGAGGTTCCATGAATTTTCTCTCTGCTCCCTTTTTGAAGGGTATAAGAGATAATAACACAGTTTTACAATGAGGTAGTGTAGTGTACAGATGAAGGTTTCAGCGTAAAGTACAAGATTCAATTGTCGTTATTAACTATGAACTAGGTCAGTTACTTAGGCTCATCAAGGACAATGTGGGAAAACACAAGAGAGGTTGCCTCCTTTTTTTCCATGTTCTGGAGAGAAGGGGTAGGCCTATAGCAACTGCTCCCAATCCTGTTTGTGACAGCAACTTAACCTCCCCATTCAATTAATGAGGGTACAGTATGCTGTCAGCCTTAAGCCACTTTTTGAAGGCTGAGAGGGGTGGAGCATCCATGCTGTGCAAAACTGCCAGACAGATGTGGTGAGGAAACACAAGAAGCAATCACGACCTGATATTGGACAATACCAGGATCACACAACCAGAATCATTTCCTTCTTCACCTTTGTGTCACAACTTTGCAGAACAACTTGTTTAATCAGCTAAAAATTTCCCAGAGCATCACACTTACATTTGATTACAAGATTTATAGAATGCAGGGGGTTCACAAACCAGAACATCGCTCCACCCCGAAGCATGCATACCAAACAGAATTATTTTCACTTTCAGAAGACCAAATTGCAAATGGCAAAATGGAAATGACTATAGTACAAGTACAAATGTAAGCAATTCGAAAGTAGTATTGATTACAACTAATAATTTAATCACAGGGTATAAATCTTTAATACTGAAAGTGAAAGCTGACATTCTGATTCAAATGGTCATCAAATCTAAAGGTCATTCAAAATAGGCCCACTTATAAAATACAGTGTTATGGCTTTTACTTTATTTTTGAGGGTTGGAAAGTTCAATTCCAATGAAATTCACCTTCTGATTTCTTCCAAATGCTTAGATTATAAAGATATAATGATGTGTGATCTTTTTGTGCCTTTCTAGTATGATGCTAAGGTCAGGATTAAAATACTGACATTCCCCTACTGAATAAACACTCTGGAACCTTGGAATCTTTCCAGATTCAATGTTTATCCTTAAAAATCCTGTAAACAAATTCCAAATTAATAAATTGACATCACTGGGCCAAATCATCGTAAGTGTCCTTGAGTATTCAGGTTGCTTTATCTAATCATGTCTGAGCAATCACAGAGCCATATGATTGGTGCACTAAGTTTAATTCATCAGCCAAATTCTAGACAAAATGCATCCTCGCTGTAGCCAAATTCTGCTTTATTTCACTTCAGCAAGATGAGTAATAAAAGCTTGATCAAGTGGTGTTCTAAAAAAATTTACAAGTCTTCTTTTTTACAGTCCTAATATCCTTTCTGAAAACTAATCCTTTAAGTCACATTAGAGGGCGCTATATCTGATTATCATGTTTAAAGATACCCAGAAGAACTTGCTCACAGTTATTAAGGCAGGCATGTGTAGTATGATTACTTAATGAAGTATCCTTCTGCTGGTTCCACCAAGAAAGTTTTATGCTTCAGGCCTTTGCTTGGTTAAGCTGCAGAGTAGAGATGCAGAGTAAGGATTTTACACCCCTCCCTGGCTTTCAGTCTTTGGAAAACTAGATAAAATTGGCAATACACTCATGTCTGTTAGATGCAAGGGATATAATTGGTGCTCCTAAAAGCAGGATTTGGATCCAGAAGTATGCCCCTACATGCTGACCACTGTTCTACAAAAGAACAACTAGTCTACCCCGTGTTCATCCACTATCAACCTGGTATATGTTCCTCCTTGAGCCCAAGCTGCTTCTTGATCTTGAATCATAAAACCTTGTTAAGCATCATACTTAACCTTATTTTGATACAAACTCAGGCACAGCAAGAATGACTTACATTTCAACCTAGGAGTGAAGTGCAGCCTTTACAATAAATATGAATAATATTCTAACAATGTACCTTCAAGGACGGGCCATTAATGAGGCGTACTGTCAGATGCTTGTCCATAAAGGATCTTAGCAGGGCTGTATATGCATCAAAAGGTACCACAGTACCAAAGTTACTGACCATGGTATAGCATGGTATAGCATGGTATAACATGGTATAACATGGTATAACATGGTATAGAGAAAAAATGTTTGCATCACACAGGAAGCAAGTCAATTTCTCACTAGTTTTACACATTTGCATGTACAAAAATGTCCATTTTACCTTCAACTGGAAAATTTCCCTCTGAATACCACATTTTCTCGTCAGTGTAAGAGGTGGGTTCTAATAAAGAGGTTATAACAACATTTCTTACTTCAAACAATACAGTAGGTGTTTCACATCTTGTAAGGTACAGTATGGTACAAGCCTTCCTAGTTTTAGCAATGACAACTCACCTTTGAGAAAAGAAAATACCTCTTCGTAGAAAGTGATGGGGTTTATGCCCTGTTACCTTTTCAAATCTTTCTAGAAGAGCATCATCTATTCTTGTGCTTCCAAATTTCTCTGTGGAAGCAAGAACAACAGAGATGCATGTTTTTTATTTTGATAGAAATTACCTTCCCCATAAGATATAATCTATAAGTCTTGAAGGGGTTAAATCAAAATAATTACAAAGTGGTCTCCACTGCTGGGCAGATACATTAGTGTACACTCCTAGAGCTCAAAAAAATTTTTACCTGGATCTTAAAGGGAACATGAAGTTGCTCTAAGGTAACTTTGTAATATCATCAAAATCTGACAGACCTCTTTATCTCCCTTTAAAGAATCTCTCATATTTCAGAACATAGACATGATTGCATATTACAGGTAAACCATTAAATTAATCAGTCATTCTGTAGGAATTTTAAAACTCTGTAACAAACATAACATCTCAAGATGTAAAACTGGGAAACTGGGGTGCTTGTGTAAAGTAGCTTTACAGATTATGAAGCTATTGGCTTGCAAGTGCCACTTCATCAAATAGAGGGCGCTCTTTCAGTACAAGCTCTCTGTTTTTAAGTAAGAATGAAAAAAAAATGTGGCACCTCTCTGAGTTATCCAAACTATTTGAAAATCCCCATGTAAAAGGAGAAGGGAGGAGAACCATGGGGAAAGGAATTCTGGGGCAATACCACCAAAGTTTTCATTATTTACCTCCTCTCTTACCCCTTACCCCTCTCTCTAAAGAAAAGTTTTTCACATCTTTGATTTCAGTGACTGATGTTGGTGATGGATCTTTATGCAAGTGTACCACCAAACATACACTATGCTAGCATCCCTCTCCCTCCCCCCCCCCCACCTCAAATGAAAATATGTAAGGAACTGGTTACTGGTCTGAGACACATTCCAGTTTATTCCAACCCTATTCCATTAAAAAAAATCTGTTAAAGAGCCAATATTTTGTTAGGCAGTGGACCTTCTTAGACCTTACAAATTGACACTTATCCATCCTGATAAACAAACCCAATGACATGAAGTCAGTTTTCATGCGTCAGTGGTGTTAATGATTGATGATAACTCTCATTTCCTTAAATGAATGCACCTCTACAGTGTCATTTACAGTAAACATAATCAAATCTACAGTTACGGCTTAGCAACACTAGTTTAGAGACACTTTTTATGGTATGGAGTCGGTCAGTGAAACATCGCTTCCCCATGATAACAACGTGTTGGAGTGATAACAATGCATTATGCATATTCGGCACCTAGTGTAGTCCAGGGATTGTTTTCACTCTCATTGTGTAGCACATAAAGTGTTCCTATATGCTTTACGTGAAATTGCCCTTACTCAAATCGCCAACACTGTCAAGTGCAAAACCCAACTTATGGTTGAAAAGTCAGGATTTTACTTGATGTTTGCACCTACAGATTAGAGCCTAAAATTTTGAAAAATCAATGAAAATATTACAAAACCGGATAAGCGTCCCAGTGGCTATAATCTGTAGCTGCGAACATCAAGTAAAATCCTGACTGGTCGGCCAGAGGTCGGGTTTTGCACTGTTTAGTGGTAGGCAATTTGAGTAAGGGCGACAGGGTTGGCAACTGCCGCGGGATTGTGGGAATCGCGCATATTGATCACTTATTCCCGCAAAAAAGAAAACTTGTTGAGGGAGAATTCCCGCACAGAATTTGGCATGGACATATCTGCAAAATTAACTGTACTCTCTGCCCTGTATTCAGAATAACTTCAGCTCAAAAACTGCACACTTAACCAATGCAGCAATGCACTGACCAAACCACGTGGAACTACTCTCCGTACAAAAATCCCATGAATTCTTGTTGCGTGCATTCACTGCTTCGCTAGTTATATTGTGCTCTGAGAGCTTGATACCGTTATGGTACAACATAAACTGTACGTACAGTTTGGTTGTGGCTGCTTTGAAGGAAACTAGGCTAGGGTTGACATACATACATACAGCACATTAGGATGGTATGTGAGCTAGTGCTAGCAGCTCTAAAGAAAAAAGTCTCATAGCTCAAATAATCTAAGTAAAGTATTTGAAAATGTTAAAGGCTTAGTAAGAGTATTTTACCCATGCCTCAAACATATTTTGTGAAATGAATGTCAACCAGATAAGTTTGGGTCCCTGTCTAATATGATGGGGCTTGCTATCAAGACTGGAGCCTTACACCTATAGTGTGTACAACAGTTACACTGAAATTTGAAAGGACTTCAAGTGATCATAGGCTTAACTTTTAGGACAATCCCAATGTGTTAGACGAATACCAAATTGGTGAAACCTTCTCATCGACCATCAAAAAGAGTTGAGTTGCTGAAAAGTGTGTTTAATTTTTTAAGCTGTTGCCAATAACGGTTTTATGGTGATTGTTTATGAACACTCCAGACTTAAGGACGTCAAGTACAATATTTGAAATGGAAATGCACTGGATGCCTTGTTTCAGAATATCTTCAGCTGCTTGCAATCAGTACAGAAGACAAGAGCTTTCCCAGGCTAAAGAATCAGTGCCTGCAAGTGCCTATAGCCAAGGCATGCATGGTCATTGGTTGTAATGGTATTGGGTTAACTCATAAATTGTCAATAGGCCACACTTTTGCCAACTAGGAAATATAGGAAGAGGTGGGGCTGAGGTGGGGCTGAGGTAGGCTATAGTTACGTCACTTTTGTTTGTAAAATTTGTACCCCTGGTATGTTTCAATTTTAGAACTTGACATGGCTAGAATCTCTCCCCCCCAAAGATTCACAGATCCCCCCAAAATTTTAGACCAAGGGGGGAATTCCCCCCTTAAATTTTTGAGCTGGTGCCAACCCTAAGGGTGATATCATGTAATGTGGTCATATTGCAGTCAGTAACTGTTCTTTTCACGTCAAAGTTGCTAGGGTAACAGAAAGACCCGGATGACCAACCGACCCCATAAATAAAGTATTTACTGAATCCAATTAAACCGTATGAATTACTTATTATAACTGTTTTATCTTACTGATTAGTTTGTCGTAGTCAACCCCCTTCCCAGACTTTGAGACAACCTGCCATGGATCTACAATCTGGTCATCATCTTCTGTAGCTGGCAGATTAGAGGACTCCTCCAGAGTCAGGCTATTAACCTGGTCTGCAAGCTTTTCGGTGTCTGTCATTCTGTCTGCCAAGTGAAAAAAAAACCAAAAACTTTACATATATTTGGTAATCTTGAGTTTAAAAATGCACTCTTTCCATCTGACAAAGCCAAGTCTTCAATATATTTTCATACCTTGAAGCCAAGGCAGAGCTGTGGGGGCAGGGAAGCCATTTTTTAAAACTTATTTGCACTCAGTGCAATGTGTGATACAATAAACAAAGCACTTAACTGTATACTTAGATCACTCGGTTGACTATACCTTGTAGTAAGCCATTGCACAATTACCGTCTGTGCTGCTCACTGTAACAAAACATCCTTTCTTAAATCCTGTAAAGTTGCACTGATCCTTTTTCCCTTCTAAAATTCCTTAAATTCACTGAACAGAAAACTTCCTTGAGGTGCTGTACACTGGCACACATTCAAGCCTACAGCTGCAGGTAATGAGCAGGAGAAACCTTATTCTCCAGCCGTTGACAGAGGGCACATGCTACGTGCATAGACCACTGTCGCACCGCTCCTACCATCTTTCACTGCTGGATTTACGTGGAGTTATTAACTCCAATGCTGAGTCATGAGACTTCCATTTTTTTTTAACATCCTAGTAGCCTGTGATTGACAAAATTGTTGGTACAGCACAAAATTTAACTGACTTTAACGTGAATTCTATCAATGTCAAGTTTTGGCTGCCAGCTTCATGTGCAGATTTGTTCCTAATCATTCGCAGTACATTCAAGTTTTATTCAGCTAGGCTACAACACATTAAGCCTGAACGAACAAACATTCAGCGGTGTTGGTTGGCTGTGGGCTTAAGTACTTTTGGGAAATGGTTTTATGTGTACATCTTTGTGGGTATGAAACTTTATTTTCAGTGAACTTTCAATCATCAACAAAAGTTCACTTACATTTTGGAAGGTCTATTTTGGGTTGTACTGATCAGTATGTCTAAGGATGCATTTCAGTTTGAACTGTAATATACTACATGCCAGGATAGCCTTCATGGCTTATATGTTTGGGGTAAGCAAGATGATCATACATACATGCTTTATGATGGGTCGTCGCACAGGTAACAACCTACAGAACTAACTGTCAGTTCTGTGGACGGTCCATGTAAAAGGGCCTGTAATAAAGTGCTTGAGTTTTTTTTTTTCTTTAGATGGAACAGCCCTCTCTGAAGTTGCACCAATGAGAATTCTATGACAAACTACCCCTATGTGGAAGGTACCAAATTGTTTCTTTTTTTTTTATTTTACTCTAGCTATGATGAATGAGGGGCAATACCACTGTCTTACTAGTTAACACTTCTTCATTTTTTTTTAATTAGTCTTGTTCAAATTTAGCGCTGTGGATTATTTCATTACTGGTAAAATGAATAAAATCTTTTCATCCATCGGAAAAGCTCAAAGAAACTGGTTGTCCAACACATTTTTTATTCACCATGGATGATCAGAAAACCATTAGATTTCAGTCCTGAAGTAAGTTTAAATTGTTACACCCTGTCACAAATTACAGGTAAAGAACCCACTTTATCCAGTTCACTTTGCCCGATATACCTGTACATCTCTAAAATGAATCTTAAAATCTTGTCTTGCATAGTTTGAAGCTTATTTTTGTGGGCTTGGAGCAGGCAGAGAGCCAGGGTGAACAAGAAGAATCAAAATATCACTGTGAAAGAGTAGCACAGAAGAGCTTGCAAGTACGACTGTTTAGGGAATTTGACTACTTTTATAGAAACTCCTTTGTTTTTGGCAGATGCAGAGTTCATATCATTTCACCAGACTAGAAACAACAAAATACTCATACACAAGTACTTTCCAGTGGAGGATTAATGCAGTGATATAGTAGTTTATTCTGTAGAACAGTTTTTATATTGCCTCATATGTCCCTGTCAGATGTACTAATATTTAGTCAATGTTCCAAATTTTCTCGGCAATGGGAGCCTAATACAAATTTATCACAGTGGCAATGTACAGTAAAAGCCTCGCCATTTGACTGTTAAAAGACTACGCTAAAGTTACACCAAGATGTCAGCTTTCACAAGCCAACAAACCACAGCAGTGCCTGCTGTACAATGATCACTCATCATACTTGAAGCAAAAAGTGACACACATTCTTTCCTACTTGGCAGGAAATAATCATATTTTGTGTGGGACGCATTGTAAGTTACCATAAGTGGAAACATATCAAAGCAGAAAGTTTTTTAACTGTGGTTTCGACTTAGAGCTAGTTTGCACAGAACAAAATAAAAAGTTAATAGGTAAGTTGTACATCACATCTAGTGACTTCTAAGGCTGCTACACCAAGCAATTTCCTTCGTATACACAGAAGATCTTTAGCGTATTGTGCATGAAATGCACACAGGATTAAGACTCTTTTTCATCGACATGATTCCACTCAAGACTGTTTTACAATTAAATATCATTCAGCAAGTTGGATGTTATTGCCTTACATCTTTCTGCAATATTTTTTGTTCGAAACAATTACTGTAGATATCTGCCAGAAATGCACCATTTTCTTGGGCGAAAGTTGTTAATCTTGACCTTCTAGTAGTGCAGTCTGTTCCTAACATGTTTGTTGTGCTTGCACTGCTGATTGACTTTGCCTCTGAAATTCACTAGATGTGTCCATTAGGGTTACTTTTAATCCCAGATAAGCTTTAGGAAATGTATCTCCAAATCCCGAGATGCTCCGAAATGCATCCAGATTCACTTAGTAGCGTAAAAAATGTATCAGTTTTCACGCTACTAAGCTTGTCAAAGATGTGGCCACCTGGCTGCTGAAATTTATAACAAGAGTACTGTACTCCATTACTTAAATCTAGGGTGCACAATATGAGGAAAACAAAATACTGTGAAATCTTGCTTCAAGAGCCTTTTTCCAATCCATTATAACTTCCCCAATTTCTTATCTTTCCCACTAAAGTGTGATTTATTTTTGTAGTTAGTTTTAGTTAGTTAGATGAGGTTTAAAACCCCAGTTTCCAACCAATTGCTTCAAGTCGAGCCCGCCACGGCCTTTTTTCCAGTTGTGGCTCACTGGCTTCTTTTCCCTTACTCCATTGCTTATGCGGAGCATCACGCACAACGGCAGAAGGTTCCATTTCTGAAGTCTTTGGTATGACTCGACATGGGAATCGAACCCGGGTCTCCCGCGTGAGAGGCGGATGCTCTACCACTAGACCATATTTTTGTAAGACAAGGAACCAAAAATTTCCATGGTTATAATCTTTTTGACTCAAATATGAGATACAGTAACTACTGAAGGAATAAACCGCTAAAAAGAGTGTAATATTCCACATAACCATACTTCTTGTATACCAGCTAGGCCTAACCTCAAAGGTGGGCGTTATTGGCATGGACTCCGTGCCCACAAGATTTTCATCCATCCTATTAGCACGGATTCTGTGCACACATGATTTTCATCCCTCCTATAAACACAGATTCTATGCATACAAGATTTGCATTCATCTTAAGGACACAGATTCCATGCTGGTAAGATTTTCACTCTTATGAGCATGGATTCTGTGTGCCGCAAAAGTTTCTCTTGGCTAATGAATTTGTAAAAATAGGCTCAAAAACAAGATGTGAGACATGACTGCCATACTGGTCAAATAGCAACTCCCTGTTTGAAGGTACACTTGTTTCGCTTTGTATTTTTGGAGTGGAAGTGGGGTGTTTATTTTCCTTTCCTGCTGGCGGCCTTTCAAAATATATTTTTTGGGAAATCAACAGCAAGTTCAATATGGCTCTGATGAATGTAGTGAGAAATTGGCCGGGGGTGGGTGGGGTCATTTCAAGCGATGGGATACCCCAGCTTTTGAAGTTGGTACAAGTTTTTAGTAAATTGTAAGTGCTGTATCTGCAATGGTTGGTATGAAGTTCACCACCTTATTTGAACAAAAAATCTACATTTTAGCATGCCTATACATGTGCAAATTTAATGTCCAGTGCTCTCTCTCATAACTCTCAGTGCAATTTGCCTCCCATTGACTTTGCACTAGCCTAAATGGCCTCTGTCAAAAATAAATAACAAAAAATGGTTAAAGGGACCCCGGGAGCATTCCAACTCTTGTGAGGTTATAAAAAAAATTAGTATGTACCCTGAGGCAGTGTGGGGAGTTTGAGGGGGGTTGCGTCTCTGGATTTGGTCTGCAGGGAAAACAAGACTCAACCTCAGTCTCAGTCCACAGTGCATTCCATGTCAAGCCCACACCGAAGTTACTCCAAGAAAAACAACAGACTAGAAAGCCAAAAGGCCTAGCGATTCCTTGCCATGTTATATACTGTAACAAGCATGAGTCACCCACATGACAAGTATAAGATCCCACACAGTTATCCTACTTGAAATATCATGTTAATAATTCAAAACCTTTTAATAGACACCTTGTAACCTAAAAAGATTTTTCACCTCCCCTTAAAACAAAAGCCCAATGAGCATGCTGGCTTCTTGCTGAATGAAATGAAACTCAGCCATG
>WURT03655711.1:0-18655 GCA_009936505.3 Holothuria glaberrima
GACCTCAACTTCTTGAACGTGACAGGTAGCCTATAGTTCAACGACCAATGTGTCTGAGTTTCGTTAAAATCCGTTAAGGAATGTGCGCCTGAGAGCATTAAAGGCAATTGTGGACAGACGTGATAGATAGACAGATAGATAGACAGAGTGACGTTTGGCGGATCACAATAGCTCAAACAGCTCTTAGAGCTGGTTTGAGCTAATAAACATTGATACCATCTTAAATGATCGGCCGACACTGCATAAAGGCCTATAATGAAGCAGAGGTTTCAACATTCAAGTAAAAGTTAAAAAACTTTATTTAGGTATATATTATACAAAAAACTGTTTTTTAGGGTGTTAATGGATCATGCATGTATACCATCATTACCATATATACATAAAGATTTAAGTAAGGATTAAGTATACTGTTATACTTTGTTATGAGGCTTTCGACTGTGAAATAGATACAACAAAGAAAAATATGAATCCACTACGGTGGCCATAAGGTGACATGCGAGATGTTACGTTACTGTGTTAGAATAACTCGACAACATGACAATTTGCAGAATTTTGTCGTGTTGTCAACGTACAGTAACTAGACATCACGACAAAATTAATTAAACTGTTGTGATGTCGAGATGGCCATAACTTGATAATTTCCAACTTTTTTTTAAACTCGACACCACAACAATTTGTTGAATTTTGTTGTGTTGTGGATTTACCGTAAGTCAACAACACGACAAAAAGCTGCAAATTGTCGTGTTGTTGAATTATGCCGATCTCGACATAACAATTTACTTAATTTTGTCGTGATGTCGAGTTACTGTAAGTCTACAACATGACAAAATTCTGCAACTTGTCATGTTGTCGAGTTATGCTCATCTCAACAATTTACTTAATTTTGTCATGATGTCGAGTTACTGTAAGTCAACAACATGACAAAATTCTGCAAATTGTCATGTTGTGGAGTTATTCTAACACGATAAGGTAACATCACATATGTCACCTTATGGCCACCATAATCCTCAGTACTCAGTGACAGAACCAGTGTTTATTTATCTTTCTTTTTACAACATGAAGTCACAGGGCACTGATGGAATTTGCATGGCAAAAATACCTTCACCCCCCTCCCCCTCCCCATAAATCCTTTTGAGTTATGCCCCTGGTTATTATGAAGAAACTGAAAAATGCAAGAAAACAGCAGATATGTAGTATCTCTTGTAGATCATCTTTTACAGAATTAGTCACTTTTCTGACAATGATACATCTGCGATTCAATAATAACTTAACCAGCAATGGAAAGCACTGATCTTGGTCAACATAAGGAAGCTTATCTGGCAATGTCTCAAAGTGATTTCACTCTGTCATCTGGTATTTTCACTGTGAGACAATGCAAATCTGCTGGGGGTGGTGTCCCTGAAACCCACCAATAAGTGGGAGCATTCACCCACTGATTCATTCTCCCTACCCCACTTAAAAACATTATATCCCACCCTGACTGTATTACATTTGCAAAAAAAGTATTCTTTTTGCACTGGCATAGACACAAAGGTCACACATATACTCCATGGGCATGCCCATGACAATTGAAGACCCTTGCATTACAATCTCTTTACATTTCAGGGCAAAATTTGCTACATAATCATGAGACTAGGTTGAAATATTTTAGATGCCAAACATTTCCTGAAACTGGACAATCTTCACTGTACTTAGGAGATTACCAACTTTTCGATTACTTTAAAAATTTGAAACACTTATTCATCATGGAGCTACCACCTGGGATAAGGTTCGCTCCATGTTACTCATACCACATGAAACAAGCCTGATTTTTAAGGAAATTTTCAGGTTGCCCGTCGGAAAATCTGAAGCCACATTTAGGTTGTCCAAAATATTTTTTGGCTGTCTGAATGAAAGTGACAAGTAAGAGATGAAAAATTGTATTTCCTGCCTCTGCCACAGAAAACAAACATTTATTATAAATTCTGCATTTTTCCATTTTTATTTCCATGGTACATTACAATAATGAATGGTGGTCCATACCATTGTCTCAATACCACTTTGTAAGGAGATTTTTATGACATAATTTCTTGCTGATGTAGGGAACTATATAATTACAAATAAAGACTTCTTGTCCATCAGACAACCTCAAAGAGAGAAAGTGGTTCTCCGATGCAATTTTTACCCATCACGGACGATAGGATGAGTGCTAAATTCCTGTGAAACTTAAATAGAATTTGATCAGTTATTCCCATCATGCCTGTAATGTTAATTAAATACCCCCAAATCACAGTAAAATGCACTTTTTGTAGGAAAATGCTTTCCCTCAAATACCCCAACTCTACACAGTATATGATAACTCACACTTGGGTCAACTTTAAAAGACTACATCTCTCTGGCACTGGCAATGAGTAGTGGCTGCTTTACATTTTAGAACCACATCACAGCTTGTTTCCAAGCCATCTTTGTAAAAAATTGACCTGTGCTGACCCTAAATGTTCTGGCAGAAACTTTCAATCCATCAGGGATATCAAATACATTTCTACTGATGTATACATGTTTTGTTGGTTAAATAGGGGATATCCATGGGCATGTTAAAGTTCAAAAGGATTTAAATTTAATCCTCACTGTTCCTGCAAACTCTTGATATATGTAATTGTGTGTCTGACCCGATTCAGATGCTGGATTGCTGAAGGGGTCTGAAGCATGTGCTGAAAACTATGTCAATTTTCAACCATTTTATTTAAGCTACAAGCATGTAGCCTACATTTATGGTTAGAGTGTCAGTCTTAGGTCATTTGCCTGACAAAATTCACAACTGATTAGCTATGTAATGTTATCAGTCTTTGTTATAGTAGGTGTACAATTGAGAGACAGAGCCAGAAATGTGTAGGAGTCTGGGGATGCGATGAGGGAACAGAGTGTTGTACACACCTCTTATCCCAAACTAGTAAACAGTGTCAGAACAGATCACATGTCTTGAATACATAATGAGACAGGCAATATATGGAGAAATGCAATCACACAGAATTGTCCTTGCAGTTATACAGTACTGTAGGTAATGAAATGATCTTCCCATGGCACATCAGACACCACCAGAAAATTCTTCTTTATAATGTTCACACCATTATTTGGTATATTTAACAACTTTGTTTGCAATACAATATACATGGAATAATTTTATCATAAAATTGCACAGTCCAAGGCACCCAAAAATTCCAACAGTGTAAAATCTCAAGGACAAGAAAGGTATTCCATCACAGAGGATAACAAAAGGCTACAAGGCAATTTTCCCACTTTGCCACATTCTGGAACCTTGGGGAAACCTAGAGAAATTACGTAAATTGTGACAGAAGTAACCAATTGGCCAATCAAAAGCCAAAAGGTTCAGTGATTCCTTTCCACTGGAGTGTAATTTTAGAAGTATTGTTCCACTTTAATTGTGGAGTTCTGTAAAGCTCCTTGTACATATTATGTATCAAAAAGATTGATATCATACATATTTAAGAAATCAACTTGTTTTTAATATTGTGCATTACATTCCATACTGTATGTAAGATCCAAACATGTCTAAAAGCATAATATTAGTCTAGAACAATAATCATAAAGGCTGGCATAGACCAGACAGCCAAAAGGCATAGTGATTTCAATATAGTATCAGTACAGTGATTTCAAATTAACAGAGTTCCCCTGTAAAGTTATGAAATTAGTACAGAATATTACATAACTGGTGATGGACATAGATAAAACATCACCTTATGTTTACAACCTGGTTATGAACATTTGCCCACTAATGACCCCCAATGAACTTTGACCTACACCAAAACCAAAAGGGATCACCTGCAACAAATGGGTTATATGCAATCCCAGTGAAGTACTGTATAGGGATCCCTCATGGTAAATTCTTATTCATTACGAGAATCTTCCCCATACCAAAATGTGCCCAGTCACTCTGCAGACAGCATCAGCTCTCACAAATCTACTCGTGTTTACTCTGTGAGACTGAAGCCTTTGTGTAGGCCCTACTCAATTTTACACACAAAAGTAACTAGTAGATAAGTCAATCCTCTAATAAGGGAAATGAGGGAGGCTGGATGAATAAACTTCAGGTGTGAATAGATAAACAGCTTGCTGACCATTCTGGTATGGGAGCAATTTTCCTCATGCGAGATATTCTGCTGAGCACTTTTCAAGATTTTCAGTTTGACCTCTATTGGCCCTGAATAACTTTTTGACCTCCACAAAAAGGGACCTATTATACTCACTCTTGGGTATCCACATGGTGAGTACGAGATTCATAAAGGCTACCATTCTTGAGATATAGTGTGAACAAAGTTTGGGCCTTTTTCCCTTCTGGTAACCATTTAATGTCCATTGACTTCTACCAAATCTATAATACATCTCAACTACTTGCACATGGACCATACACAAACAGATATGAGATCCCTCATGGTTACTCTTCTTAAGATGTTCTGTTTACCAGGATTTAACCCCTGGTGACCCAAATGACCTTTGATCTCTACCAGAAATCACCAACTCCATATATATGAGATACTAATGTTTAAAGTGGACGGCTACATACATTCATACAAATGTACACACACACAAATGCACAGTATCACCATCATTGTCTGGATTCCTTCTGCCTTCAGCATGTAAACATTACACAGGGAACTATCCTACACAAGAGGACCGTGTGTTTGGTCTAGTGGTAGAGCATCCGCCTCTCATGCAGGAGGCCCAGGATCGATTCCCAGGTCGAGTCATACCAAAGACTTTAAAAATGGAACCTTCTGCCGTTGTGCGTGATGCTCCACATAAGCAATGGAGTAAGGGAAAACAAGCCAGTGAGTCATTTGAAAAAGGCCGTGGCCGGCTCTACTTGCACCAATTGGTTGGAAACTGGGCCGTTAAACCTCATCTAACTAACTACACGAGAGGACAGTCTTTTCAAGCTTCCAGAAAGTGATGTATGCATACCAAACTTCTTGATGTTAAACTGGTAGGATCCAAAAACAGATGAAAAGGTCAGGAAAGCAAAAAAAAATACACCAGAACTAGTAGAAATACACTTGAGATTCTACTGGCAACGAAGGAAGGTAACTTAACAGAAAGCATTGGAGAAAGTAACATCCTGGATTGAAAAGCATTGTGTTATTCTGGGGTACATAGAATTGCCCACTATCAGAAATAGGTGAGTTAAGAAGCAGTGAAGTACAAAATACTTCCCTTAACATTGCGAAATCAATAGACTTTCACACAGAATAAGTTTTTGCATAAAATAAACTCTTATGTAATACTGCTTACTTAATGTGTAGTCTTAAATTTTATTTGAAAAGGTGTGAGACTAGCAATTTCAATTAAAAAGCAAGAACTGTTAACTTGTGGTTTAACCTTTTTTTAGAGTTGTTAATATGGCTCTAATTGATTATCTGTCGCCCAATATTTAAACAACAGAGGTTCAAAAGTGGAGAAAATGGGTGGGGGGGGGGGAGGATAGTTCCAGCAAATCAAAGGTATCAAAGTGCCTTTTACTGTCATTGGAAAGGTGTGTACAAGTTTCCCCACATAGAAAGAGGTCTCTTGTTACACTATCTAAACTGGGTTTTTAATTCTTCACTGTACCTGTTTGCATTTTATACTCTACAGCATGTCTTCATAGTGTCATTAACACCAACAAGGTTTAATTATTTCCGGATATATCAAACGAGTCTGAAGCTCAGAGAGAAGGCCCTCGAGACCAGGGCCAGCGGGGCTAAAGGCGCCAGAGACCAGAGGACGGTGAGGCCAAAAGTTCACGAGATCAAAGGTCTGTGAGACCAAAGGATCACGAGAATTACTTCACTAGAACTGTGTGTTTGTGCTGGTTAAATGTAAGCCTATGTCTAGAAGCAGTTGAGAATGGAACTTAAAGGGGTTTTACAAGCTTCCAAGTGACATAAGAACAGAAAATTTTAATAGGGAATTGCATGCAGTCTTGCTTAGAGCCCCATCCAGATATGTACCTGGATCAAGTAATATAACTGTAATCAATACAGCCATTAAGCAATACTTTGTGAACAATGGACTGTATTCAGAGATAAATGACCGTCCTGAATCAACTGCATGGGTTTTGTTTTAATTTGACTATTTCTGACTTGAATGAATTTGCATAAATATGGTTTGTGCTCAAATGTTGATGAATTATGTGACATGAGTCCAGAGTGATTGTCCTTCCTTACATTGGAGAGTTGACTGTGTATTTTGTGTAGTAAGCATCATTTACCTTCTCTTCAAACCTTCCTATAGTGAAGTCAAAATTAGGACTCATAGATTTGTCGTATACAGCCCAGGCTTTGGGGAGTGAAGTTGGATTTCATCTATTGTAAAGCGAACTGTCTCGCAAACCTACTGTTTAGCCTTTCAGTCTGACTGACACATAGTTATCTTGGGTCTTGTGGACCCTTCTTGCAATTTTGTCTCACGGACCTTTGGTCTTGCAAACCAGAATTCATGTTTTGTCCCACATCAATTCATTTCCGGCTTCAAGCTCATGCACTAATGCAACTTCAATCTCACGGACTTTCGCTGCAGTCATTCAAGTGCCAAAAAAGAAAAATATAGGTTTTTATAGGTTAAAATTTTTAAAATATAGGCCCATTTTCCCCCAAAAAAAGGCTTTTTATTAGGTAAACTATAGGTGGATCTTTATACGTCAGAGGAAAATTAGGCACCGAAATACTTGATACTTGATAGTAGTTAACACTTGAGAGCATCTTTACATATTGTACAGTACTAAGGCTTCACAAAAGGTCAATGACAACATGTAATGGGCCATATATGTGTCTGTTTTTTATAGTTTTATGGGATATTTGCAACCCTGCATCATGCGTGTGTATTTATGCAGAGACAGGACTGATGTCTAATGGCAAGTCACAATATGTCACATCACAAAATTACCAATTTGTCACAGGAAAGCCAAAATTGTTACATCTTTTTTAGTGCTTTTTGTACCTAAATGTCACATCAAATGTGTACTTTCATCACACTTGGGGGGCACCAGTGAATACCATAATGAGAAATCATTGAAGCCAGGGGCATATCCAGGAATTTTCAATAGAGGGGGTGCAAGGTTTGATTAATCACTGTCCTTGAGAAGGGTCTAAGGGGAGGAGTGTCTGCCTCCCTTTTTGAAAATTTTTGCTTATGGAAATGGGCTGAGATGCAAAATGGTGCTATATTTGACACATTTTGAAGCATTTTCTGTTTTGTCTCAACCTTTTTTCATGCATGACGGCCAATAGGGGGGCACCTGTTGCACACCCCTGGATTCACCACTGGAAGCTATATATGGACACTGCCCAATGATGTGTTCAATGTTATATGGCAATGTAGAACTGCTGCATATGGTCAAAGCAAAGTCTACTCTTTGCTGGAACAGGTCTGGATGAATAAGGCAAGTAAAGATCAATGTTATTGTTGTACTTGTTAAAGCCCAAAGGCAAATAAATGATCAGACAATTTTGAGTTGAGCCAGAAATGATAAATCAGACTCCGACAAACTCTGTTAACTCATAAAAGACAAATTCTCTGTTTCCATATATAATTTACAGGGTGCTTCAGTCTGGTCAGTCATCATCACATGATTTAAGAAATTATACCATAATGGTACAAGACCAAGACCAGTACTATCCTTTGAACATAGCAACTGCGAGTACTAACAATGAGATCAGTGAACATTTGACATTCCTCCAGAACAAAGAAAGCAATCTCAGGTACTGTTGAAACTGTTGCACAAAGCTATAGCCACTTCTGGAGCTAAACGTACCAATTACTCATTCAACTTGGATAGTGGTGCTGTCAAGTCAATGGTAGTGACCACAGCATGCATATTTTTTATTCATGTTCTGTCACAATATTTCACTGGCCTTTTGTCACAACTTGTCACAGGATTTTAAAAATGTCGCAAAATGTCACAGAATTTCAGGCAAGTAATTTTTGTCACAATATGTCACCATGTCATAGGGGATCCATTCTCTGATGTATGTGAAGGCAGAGTTTATCTGATGCTACGTATGTACAGTTGGTAAATTTGTCTCATTGGCACTGGTCATGCACTGTATACTGTGTAAATGTTACTACACAGCATAATGAAGCTTGTGCTAAACAAGGGATGCAGAGTGCATTCTGAAAAACTTCACATGACAGGTCTGAAAAAAAGCTATGAAGCTAGAGAGTAAAATTATTTTTTCCTTTACTTATTCATACTTCACAGTTATAAAAATACAAAATATAGGTTTTTTATAGGTTTTATAGGCATCTTCCAACAAATTTAGGCCCCATTTTTTTTATATAGGTTTGTTATAGGTTTTGTAGGAATTATAGGTTCACTTGAATCACCGCCTTCAGGTTAGCGGACCTTTGGTCTCAAGGGAAAAGCCCATTACTTCCATTCACAGACCATAAGGTATCAATTTCAAGCATGCAAACAAAACTCAATCATCATGGACAGCTTTTGGTTAATTTTGTTGGAAATAAACCTTTCAAATATATCTCACACTTTCTATACTGTAAACTGCTGGTAACCACTAGAACAGCATTCCTCAGAAAAGCCCAACAGCGTGTGTATGGCATGGTTTCAAGCAATTGTGCCAGATGAAACTTGTGATAAAATAGTTGAAAGGCCTAAATGCTTTGACAACATGGACATGACAACAACATCCCATAATTTCCATCCTTGCAGCTACCAGATCGATCATAGTACTTGTTTGGCTGTTTGTAAACAAATTGCATGCCTTGAAAACCCTCCAGTACTACTATAAAAGCCTAAAACCTTGAAGCTGCTGGGTCCTGCCTTCTGTTCCTATGAGCTTTGCCACTAGAACTCGAAGTGGTCACTGCACTCTTCTGTTGCTATGTAATTCATCAATAAAGAAAAAAAAAACTGCCAAGCTTTTATCATAGAAAAAGGTGTTATGCCTGTATCAATGAAGCTAAGCCAGTTCATCATATATACTCTATGTCTGCACCTAGGATCACACAAAGAAATAGGGGCCTAGCTCCCCAACAGAGAGGCCAGTAATCCGAAGCCCCCAAAAGGCAATGAGTAGCCAAAGGGATGTCAATATTAAAAAAAATTTAGGGTGGAGTGTGTGCCAAAAAATATTTGGCTCTTTTCCCCCAAAATTGAAAATTTTCTGGTTTTATCGAAGGGAATTTGAAAAATTTGGGGTTTTTTCAAACAAACTTGAAAATTTAGGGTCTTCATTGAAGAATCTGCCCTCCCTGAGAGCAAAATCAAGCATATCCTGGGGGGCACCTGAGGGTAATTGGGATTACATATTCTATCATATGGATTAAGGGTGGGAGAGGGGAGGTAGCCTTCCTCGACATAGGCCATCACCCTCCCCCCCCCCTGCTTGTACCACACCTGCATAGAAACACAAACCAGAAGCCAAAAGGCCTCGTGATTCCTTGCAGTAGAAAATGTTAGGATTTTCTTGAAGATTCTTGGGAAATTTTGCTTGTTGACTTCTTTTGACCCCAGATGACTTTTGACCTCTCCAAAAGCAAAAGGTTTCTTCCTTGAACCATAAAGCATCCATGTACCAAGAATGAAATCTATCCACCTTAAGATATCTTTTAACCAAGGTTTCAGATTTTGATCCCCAGTGACCCCAGATGATCTTTGACCTCCACCAAAAACAACAGGAATCTACTTCTCACCATAAAGCATCTGTGTACATGTCAAGTATGAAATTTATCCAAACTTCTACCTTGATATATAGTGTTTACAAAGTTATCGGTTTTTTACCTTTGGTGACCTCAAATGACCTTTGACCTCCACCAAAAAAAAGAATTTTTCCTCTCAACATGACAAACCTTTATACCAATAATGAAAAGTGTCAGTCATTGCTAACTTGAGATATCGTGTTTACAAAGTTTTCGGTTTTTGACCTCTGGTGACCTTAAATGACCTTTGATCTCCATCACAAATAATGGGGTTCTTCCTCTCAACATGACAAAGCTAAATACCAAATATGAAAAGTGTCAGTCATTGCTATCTCCAGGTATCGTGTTAACAAGGTATTTGGTTTTTGACCTCTGGTGACCTCAAATGACCTTTGACCTCCACCACAATACTGGGATTCTTCCTCTCAACATGACAAATCTACATACCAAATATGAACAGTGTCAGCCATTGCTTTCTCCAGATATCGTGTTTGCAATATTTTCAGTTTTTGACCTCTAGTGACCTCAAATGACTTGACCTCTACCAAAAACAATAGGGCTCTTCCCCTCAACATGACAAATCTATAAACTAAATATGCAGAGTGCCAGTCATTGCTTTCTCCAGATATGGTGTTTACAAGGTTTTCTGTTCTTGACCTCTGGTGACCTCACATGATCTTTGACTTTCACCAAAAACAATTGGGTTCTTCCTCTCAACATGACAAATCTACATACCGAATATGAAGTGTCGGTCATTGCTATCTCCAGATTTGGTGTTTACAAGGTTTTCTGTTTTTGACCTCTGGTGACCTCAAATAACCTTTGACCTCCACTAAAAACAATAGGGCTCTTCCCCTCAACATGACAAATCTATGTACCAAATATGAAAAGTGTTGGTCATTGCTCTCTCCAGATATATCGTGTTTACAAGGGGCGTCACATACACACACACATTAATTGGCGTCAATTGGGGACACGTTTTTAACAGGGAAAATGTGGATATTCCCATTTGGAGTGTATCCACACTTGACTAAGGAAAAAAAAAGCTTATGTCCCTGATTTACACATATTACAGGGATACACACACACTCATGCACCAACTCATGAAGTGTTTCCTAATGATAGGTTCACAACGTAAAATGGGGAAACCACCAAAAATGCTCAAAATTACTGAGACACATCTTTGAAAGGTGCAAAATCCATTTTCATGGCAAATTTTGCATTTGACAATTGGGGGATATCCCCACTTGTAGGTGTATCCACACTTGCCAGAAGAAAAAAATGCTCATGTCCCCGATTTACACCAATTACATACGCACATACACACGGACATACGCACACAACATCACCATCGCATAGATTCCTTCTGCCTTCGGCAAGGAATCAAAAACAAAAACAAAAGTGTTTGACAAGAACTGACAATGGGTAAATGGACTGTAGACATCAGAATGAGAGGGCAAAGTTACCATAAAACACACTGCATTTACACTACAAATGCAGTCTGTGTCACCAAGGTCAGGAAGGATATGTTGTTATTGACCAGCTTGGCCTAGCAACAGCACTTCTATTATGCTAACACCCACACTATTGCATGCACCTCTCCACATTAATGTGTGAATTCTTAGTCCCAAACAAACTCATTCACACTAATCTGGCTCTAGTCTAGTGGTAAATGGATGAAGAGAGACTTTATTTCAAATCTTTATTTCTAAACATTCTGTTCAAAACTCCAATGCACTAACAATTACAGTTGTGTTAAGGACTACCAAGCAAGGACTTCCTGTACGTATTATTCAAGAGAGGATCAAAGGGGCCTGTTTGATCTTTTCTCTCCAGAAACATGATGCTGAGTTTGTCCTTGTTTCCGTTCAAAACTAAACACTCCCTCCTGAACTTACCCACAGGCTGTAGTATATATACAATGAGATGTCATTCACAAATCATAACCAAAGTTAATTTCTTCAAAATTCCATTCCCAAAGGAAACATACATAAATCCTAAGCAATGATATTTCCAATTTTTCCAACAATATAAAAATAAAACACACTTCCTCAAACTATGTGTTTTTAACTAAGTCGTTCTGCAGTTTGAAGTGTTTCCAAAAGGGTGAAGGCCTACTTTTCAGCTTGTCTGAAATTGTGTATTGCAGAAGAGAAACTAGAAAATTACTTATAAATAGCTCCAAGTTGCCCTTTTGACAATGTTAAATTGTGGTTGTCTGGCCTTCATGTACTGTAGGGGGTAGTACTGATGAAAGGGAGTGGTTTGAGAGCATTGTTTCCTCTTTAGTTCTTCACAAAAAGTACACTACAAGTTCTCTACGAAGCCACCCCTTTTGAACCATGACAACTCTCCATGAAAGTAATCCAAGAAATTCTCCTTTGAGTTAATCTCTACAATATCTGACAGAGAACGATGATACAGAGGTAACACGATTTACTTGACAGAATGTAGTTTTTAGCACTGAAAAGTAGAGAACACTCAATGATATAACATAATAATTTTCTGCAGACATGGCTTGGCAGCAAAGCAGTCAGGGATCAACAGCTGAAAACTGACACTACCATGGTCTTCAACTCAACATACAGGATGCCCACCATTTCACGTTTGATGAATGAAACCACACTGTAACTTCCAGTAATAATGGCAATCAAGTTGGTAGTCTTTTCCAACTTTGCAATTTGTATCCATGGCCATGCCCTGCAATTCATTAGTACAATTTGCCCACTCATCGTATGGGTATAATTCATGCACCTACATTGGCTGTAATTGTTAAAATGGGTTCATCTATAAGAGGTACATGTCCGAAACCTGCTGTGAAGGTTATGGTACAACTAAGTCATTGGTTTTTATCACAGGCAAAGATATAAGGAGCAGTGTTGATTACTGATCCATCCTGATAGTCTATTAGTTGCTCACTTTGGGATCCCCATGATATGGTGGTCATTTCCAACTTTGCAATCTGGGGTCCCCCTCAAGTTTTTACAAGGTTGGCAAGAATGGCTCTGGATGTTTCCCATTTCGGAAAACAAAAAAGGAGCTGTGGAGTTGTAACAACTTTTGCCTGAATGTTGATAATATCAGACACCTTGCCCTAAAGGCCAATATCATTACCGCAGACTGTTGGTCTATGGGGAATATAAAGGAGTGACTCAGGGCAGACTGCTCCATTCCAAATACATCAGTTGTACAAATAGCCACAGGCAATGTCAACTTTACATCTGACATAACAGAAGTGACAAGTAAACAGCTTCAATGAACACAGGCTTTCATACAGTTCTTATATTAAAATTAACCTTATCAGCAGTACCAAAGTTAATAACGACAAGCAGTCTAACTTTCCTATAAACAATGCACCTGGTGACTATTTCAGTGGTCCGCCCAGGATTGTTGGAGTGCCAGCATCATTTTTTCTGAGCAAGTCCCCATTCACTTCTGTCTGACATGTTTTTAGTGGTCTTCCTGGGCTAGCCGTTTTCTTTCTCTGCATGGACTTGCTATTATACCAATGTCTTCAAATAGGGTTTAAACCCATGAGTCCAAAAATCATTAACTACTTTTTCGTGAGTCAGTAGAAAATTGGTCGTAAGAACCAAACCCAAATTATTCAAACCCTTGCAAGTGTACAAGCCTACAAATCTTTTGCATGAAAGCACGAACAATGATCTCGAACCTTCCCTAAATATGTGCAAGGTTCGATGGCAGAGTATCAGAGGCACCACCTGCCAGAGTTGTTGACTTGGACTTATTGACTTGGACTCCAGTCTGACTGGAGTCACTATTTTTGTGACTTTGACTTAACTTGCAATTTTCGTATTGATTTGTGACTTGACTTGGACTTGTATTAATTTACTTGAGACTTAACTTGGACTTGCAACAAATGACTTGTTGCCAACACGAGTCAGAAGCATTATTTAGATGGCTAATTTTCATTTAACTAACTTGCTCCCGATCCCCTACTCGCCCTGCCGCGGCATGCCCAGACTGCAAAGGTGTACGTGACATTTCCCTACACAAACCACTATATAGTACTCACATTGTACCATAACGCAAACAAGTCGCTTTTGCATAATTGCAACCAGTGGTAATATTTTTTCCTGCATGCAATACTACCAATTTATACATGGAGAGCTGAGCTCGGCTTTGACTGCTCATCTCCAGCTGAAAAGTGCTGTTAATAAAAAACAAATCAAGGTATTGTACACGGTATACAGAGAAGAGACGAAGAGTGTACTCACTACTGCGATATGGCAACTGTCCAATCAAAATCTATTTGAGGCACATAATCATTTCCCAAAAAATATTTTTGAACCTTCCCATTTTCCTTTCTTTATTGTATGGTTATGATGCCCATCTGGTTCCTCTGACCTTGATTTTGGAACACATTAATGACTTGATTTATTTCTGCAAACGATATACGTACAAAGGTACTGCAACCTATATAGAATATTGAAGTGTTTCCACTCTTCTCGAAATTACCTGAGTGGAACTGAGGGGATGTTGGTGCTCTTCGGGGAATTGTCGAGAAAGATAATAACTCCAAAAATCACAGTATATTGTAAAATTTGAAGGAGCACAGGTCACAAATGGAACAGTTGTTCCACTTTCATTTTCTTTTTTTGCCTGTAAGGAAACAACAACAAATGGCATTAAAAGAAAATGGCCGACTCTCCAAAAATTCAGTGATGTGTTCGCATGAAAAGATAGTTTCCATATATGGGTAAAATGATGAAAAATTAGCTTGTTACCATGCAAGGTCACAAGTCAAATATTTAACCTAAGACATTTTAGGTTACCTGATATCATACCCTCAGCTTGATATCTCCAATTTCGAGGCAACAGCACCCTCATTTACCCTTCCCATTTTTGGTTAACCATAATTCTACAATTTTTCATCATTTTACCCATATGTCTAAATTGTGTTTTCATGCAAACACGTCACTTAGCAAACAAAAGCAGCCTCCATATCTGAAATGAACCATGCATGTGAAGTTGTCACACCACAAACTTACCCAACAAGTTAAAGCCAGGAGAAGACTTTGTAAGTCCAGTTATTAGGTGATGAGGTGATCCATTCCCTCCAAGAGACTGGGGCTGGATTCTCAGATCTGCTATCCTTTGTGAAAGATAAAACTCGTTGCTATTCTTGCTAGTCAATGGCGTGCCTTGGTCAGCGCCAGTTGATATCAGTCTTGACTTAAGGGGTAAGTCAGGAGTATAATCAGGGGTTCTGGATTCTGTTCTCATTGGAATATGATGTGATCTGTTTGACCTGGTGAGTTGAGGGGTCTGTGATGGAGACACTGTTGGTGAAACATGCTCCAGTAGATCCTCTATTGGTCTGTTCAAATGAAAAGAGGTGTCATAACTCTCTGGGGACTCTAGGTCAATGCTAAATGCATCATCAATGGGACTGAACTGTCGTCCCAGGTGGGGTTGAGGTGAGCTGACAAGGTATTCATTACCAAGAGCATCTTTGTCCTTCAAATCCTGATGTGAAGTAAGGGTGCTTGTCCTTACTGATGGGCTAGGAGAGCTTGTCCTTACTAATGGGCTAGGGACTTGAAGAGGAGAACAGGAAAAGGATTCGTCATTCATAACTGGCATTGTCTCCTCTGAAATGGATTCTGCCTGTCTGATAAATTCTACCTCATTCTTTTCCTCCTCTTGCAAAGGTTCAGAAAATGTCACACTTTTCTGTGAATTTCCACTTAGAAACCTCTTATTTTTTGCATCATTTTCACTGCCATTTATGACAGATTCATCTTCATCATTTGAAGGTGTCATTTGCAATTTCCTAGCCTCAGGAAAAGATGTGGAACTATTATGAGAAGAAGCATTGCTGTTCCTACTGAAAGACAGTTGGGAAATACTGCTTCCAGGGGTGTTTCCTTCTAGATTTTCTGCATACATTGGGCTTGCTCCTTCAGATATCTTCCGCCTCAACCTTTCAGGAAGCTGTGGTGTCCTTGTTTGAAATATTTCTGGCAGTTCTTCATCTAAGTGCCAATTTGACACATCTTTCTCTACTTTTTCTGTAATATCTAATTCAAAATTTGAGAAGCCAACTTCTGGTGACAATGGAGAAATAAAGGATTCAGCGTTTTTTGAATGCTCCACATTTGCCTGTAATGTGTCAGTACCTGAAGTATTAAAAGGAGAATTTTGACTTGATTGCCCTCTATAAGGCATAGTTCCATAATCTTTCATATCAGTAGCAGGTGCACTCTCATATTCAACAAACTGCAGCAGGTTTTTAACCATGGGACTATCTCCCATCTGATGTGATGATTTACTATCTCCCATCTGATTTGATGATTTACTATCTCCCATCTGATTTGATGATGATTTAATGTTCTCTTGTAAATTTGACATGAGTGGAAGGGCACCCCTTGGAGGGACCCTCTGTAAGGTATCATTCCATGCTGCAAAGTCTGCATGCAGTTGTGTGGTTTTATCTGTTGTAATACCAGACAGGGTATCTTCAGTTCCCAAGTCTATAAGGGATGCAGTTTCAACCCTCTGCTTCCCTTCATGATGTTCACTAGGAGTCCCATTCTTCTTTTCCTTGGGCGTAACTTCTAAGTCACTTGTTAGTGATGTGTGCGACAGTGTGGTACCATTCTCATTTGATGTAAAATTTTGATGCACTTCATCTTTGAAATGATGGGGTGATACCATGTCATTCTTTTCTTCTACAGGAGAATGTCTCAATTTGTCTCTTGATACAAAAGCATCGAGTCCTATAAAAGAAAGAATAAAAATTATGTGAAATTTGGGAAGTCAGAACTATATTCTTGCTGACAGACAGTGAGTACAAGATACAACATGAGAAGAAATATTCTTGACTTTTGTTTCATATGTATTTGAACGTGCAAGATAACTTTCTTATTTACTGTTACAGACAAGTGTGCAGTAAGGTGTAATGCGTACACTAGCTGGGTTCCAAAAAATTAAGTGCATGACTACAATCCCTGGAGTTGTATATCTCATCCCCCATATATCATTCAATGTAAAACTGTCCAGGATTCAGTATTTCAAGCTAAGATTGTTAATACATGCACAACTTTAATGGCGCATTGACTCCCCACTGAGCAAATGTGCTGGTCACTGCATTTTGACAACAATCTGACAATATAACATCTTATTCAAGTACTAGCCTACTACCTGTTAATTTTGAGACAGTGTTAAATCCAAGAAGGCCTCACTGTTCAATATATTCCATTTTAATACCAGAAGATTATTTCTTCCCCACAACATTCCAAACAAACAGTTAAATGCACAATGACTCCACAGACCTATTTACAGCATTGGCCAGTTAGCAAGGTATCTACAAAGACTAGCTTTTAGATACCCATTGGTTTCTTTTGTGCTTTTTAACAAGGAAACAATGAGTGTACTCGTTTTCTAAGTGTGCAGTAGTTCACACCAAGTACTGAAGATAAATTCACACAGAATTGTATTCTGTGCATGTAACACACACACGCAAACCCAACTTTTCTAACAATTGCGTCTGATGTAATGCAATCTTAGCTCTGTATGCGAATCAACAAATAGAAACATCCGTAAGCTGTATTAACTGTTGTCCAGCTCCAATATTTGCTTCTCCATGAGGAGTCGCTTTCTATAACAACATAGCTACTGTATGGGTGGGGTGGCCATGACAATTGGTTTGAAATGAATTAACAAGCCAGTGAAAATAAAGTACTACACACTCTGGACAGGTTTGTTTTCACCAGCTACATCATCCGGTAACCCAAATGCCTGTATGGCCTTATCTATTTGTAATTAATAACAGTAACAAATATTGAATCACATCACCTATGAACCTAACACATATATAAGGAAAACAAAATTCTGCACTTTTGACTTTTACTAAAATGATCTACAAGATACAGTTCACACCTTTGGACACTTCTTCAGCAAGTTTGAAGAAAATCAGTCCAGTGCCAACTAGTAGCAGTTTTTGACACAAGTCCGTAGCTTTCTGTCACATGACCTTTGCAATGGCAACCACATGTTAAAGAGAACTTGTCACACAACTTGACCTTTAACCTCTGACCTTTACTTCCAGTAGTGTGCATGGTACAAGGTTTCCAACTCGGATATACCAATTCCCACCAAGTTTGGAAATAGTCTGCTTAACCGTTTAGGAGATATTTAATGGAAGCCACAGCTTCGATTGTAGGAATTGCAGATTCTTCCACATGATTTTTAGCCTTCATATGCGGTCAGGCAGATGAATATTACATCCGTTTTTCCTTTGAATACAACGAGCAATCATATGCTGTTTTGTACCGTGGAACAGCCGCACAGTCATGTTAAATATTTCACTAGGGCGAGGGATTTTCAACACAGCCTAAGTATTTCAATAAAAGGGGATTTTTTCGCATTGCTGCTGTAGTAAATTAGTTATGTGCAGATACAAAAGTAGATCCACATTCAAAGGTATCGGTTTCCATGAAAAGCTTTTCTGGCTAAGAAAAGGTGTGAAGTAGTTTGCAAGCCAAAATGCCTGCAATTTCTGAGCTTTGATTAGTACTTGCCCTGCAAGTACATTTTTCTAGTTACAAAATGAAACTGGACCACAGACACACTCACCCACCCACACACAGTCATGTTTTGACCCATCCTTCAGTCATGGACTTCAGGTCACCATGGGGGTACCCCATCTTAGGTTAGACCCTGAGACTAGCAACTTTGAAACATCAACTGTTATCATGGCAACAGTTGCTTTTTCCGCTGGCATTGCCATATATAGTTCTCAACGGGCAAAGAGGCTGCAATATCTCACATTTCCTCACGGAGCAATGAGATAAAATAGAGAATATTTTGCAAAAATGCATCACAAAAGGTGCCTACAGCAGCTGTTCACATATTTACATGTATTTAAAGAGCCTATGAAATGAGAAATAACAGCCATCTGATGTGATTCTCCCAGCCAATCTAACGTCTAAAATAACCT